>APFE031576439.1:32454-64331 GCA_000404065.3 Pinus taeda
GAAGTTGAAACTAGTGTCATATCTAGGTTAGAGTCTTTAACTATATCTTTCAATAATAAAGATCAATTTTCCAAAAGAGTTGCTATTTATACAAGCAAAAAATCAAAATCTGAAAGAGATTTGGCATATTTTTCGTAAATGCCTGATGTAACCATTCACAACTGGTTTTATTATGAAAAGAAAAATATTACTTTACAAAAATAGAAGAATAATCTTCTATGGAAAATATTTCTTAAGAACTTGTCCGTTGACAGGCAAAGAATCTCTTTTACCTGCTAAATCCTGTAACACAAATGTTGATGGACCTAAGACTTCTACAATTTGAAAAGGACCAGGCCACATTCTTTGAAATTTTGTATGCTTCCTCTTTTCTTCACGTGCCTTGTCCCATTTTAAAACTAAGTCTCCCATTTGAAAATATTTTCTGGTCATTATGTTTGAATCAAAAGAGGATTTTACTAGTGCTTGATGATGAGCATGCGTTTTTTAGCTTGTTCTCGTTGTTCTTCTGATTTGATTATTTCCATTTGTCTTAGGTGTAATGAGGAAGTTGGTACTTCATCAATGTATTGAACTAGAGGTAAAGAGGGAATTGCTAAGTGAGTCGGAAGAATCACTTCTTTCCCATAAACTAAATTAAAGGGATAAGTGCCGATGGAAGCTTTTCTCGTTATTCAGTCTGCCCACAAAGCGTATATTAAGGATTTATGCCAATTTTTATGATTTTGGTCTACTGTTCTTTTGATAATCTTGATTAGGTTTTTATTTGTAGACTCGGCTAATGCGTTACCCTGTGGATAATAATTGGCCGAATATTTGAGTTTGAATCCTCTTTTAAGTGCAAATTCAGTCATTGCATTTCTAGAAAAGTATGATGCATTATCGAACATTAAAGCGGAAAGCAATCCAAACTTGGTGATTATAAATTGATCTATGAACTCAATGATATTTTCAGCATTAGTCGTCTTGAGTGGAACTGCTTCTACCCACTTAGTAAAATAATCTGTTTCTGTAAGGATATACCTATGCTGCTTGGAAGAATGAGGAATGATCTCACCTATTATGTCCAATCCCCACTGACTGAAGGGTTGCTCGATGTTAACTGGTTGCAGTGGTAAGGATGGCTTCTTTTGTCTCCCAGTAGTAGTTTGGCAGACTTGAAATTTCCTCACATAACTGTGCAAGTCTTTGAATAACGTGGGCCAGTAATACCCTGCACGCAAGATTTTATGTGCAGTAGCATCTCCAACATAGTGTCCACCTGCTGGCCCATTGTGGAGTTCCTGCAAAACTTTTCCAGCTTTAGATTTCTCAAGACATCTAAGGAGAACAGAATTGTAATTCATTCTAAATAGAATATCATTTATGAGCTGATATTGTTTGGCTTTCAACCTTAGAGCTCTTTTATTAGTATGATAGAGGTGTGAAGGAGCATATCCATTCTTAAGATAATAAATGATATCAGCGTATAATGACTCTTCATCGTTTAGGCTTACCTCGCACATTTGTACCTCTACAGATGGAATTTCAGAAATTTGTGACGCTCTAGCCAGCATTTTGCAAAAGCCTTAACCTCTTAAAATGTTTGCTGGATTAATTTCTATGTTATATTCTTGTAAAGCAGTTACCCAATTGGCTCTCTTTTCACCCACATCCTTTTGTACTAGAAGATTCCTTACCGCTGGAAACGGTACTATAATTTTAGTATGGGTTTTAAGTAGAAAAGATCTAAATTATTTGATTGCTTTGAAAACAGCATAAGCCTGTTTCTCCACATTAGAGTAATTTAATTCAACACCCTGCAAATTTGAACTGAAAAAAGCAATTGGTGCTCCTGCCTTTTCTTGATTCTTTTGAGTGAGTATCGCAGCATATGACCTATCTGAGGCAAATGTGTATAAAATAAAAGGCTCTGAATATTTCAGAGTTACTAAAGATGGAGCATTAATAATAGCTTGTTTGATCAGGTTGAACACTTCATGTTCATCTTGGTCCCATTTAAAATTAGAGTTCTTTTTTATTATCGTTTGTAAAGGGGATACGATTCGTGAAAAATCTGGAACAAATATTTTTACAAAATTGATTTGACCAAGGAAAGATTGCATGGCTTTCTTGTTATGAGGTAGGGATATTTCAGAAATTTCTTTGATTCTGTCAGAATCGATGTGAATTCTAGATTTTGACACTATGAATCCTAGAAGTTTCCCTTCACTTAATGCGAAAAAATATTTCTTTGGGTTAAGTGAAATTCCATACCTTAAACATCGTTGGAAGATTTGTTTCAAGTCTTTGAGATGGTCGCTTCGTTTCTTGAAATACACGGTTATATCATCCAAATAAATTACTACAGATTTATTGACTAAACCTTTAAATGCGATGTCCATGGCTCTTTGAAATGTGGCACCAACATTAATCAAACCAAATGGCATCTTTCAATATGCATATGTGCCCCATTTAGTTCTGAATGTGGTCTTCAATTGATCATTAGGATGTACCAACACTTGATTGTATCCTGAAAATCCATCTAAGAAAGACATTAATTCTGAGCCCGCCACTGCCTGCAATATCTGCTCCATAGGTGGTAAGGGAAAATTGTCTTTTTGACAGGCCCTGTTAAGATTTCGAAAGTCAATACAAATTCTAATATCTCCGTTTTTCTTTCTAACAGGTACCATATTGGAGACCCATTTAGAATGTCTGGCGGGAAAGATTATCTTGGCTTTCAACAGCTTATTGAGTTTAGTTTTTATCTGATTTCCTAAGTTGGGATGGACCTTTCTCAATTTTTGTTGGACAGGTTTTTCATTATCGGTCATTCGAATAGTATGTTGGATGATAGAAGTGTCATATGTTTTGAGTTCATCATAGTTCCAAGCAAAAATGTTTTTGTATTGTCTCAAAAGACGAATATATGCTAATTTTTCTTCAAGGGCTAGGCCAAGGCCTAGATTTATGTTTTGGGGTTTGGCATCGGTTCCTAGGTTTACTAATTCGTAATTCAAAGTTGAACTTTGGAGCTTTGAATTGGTAGACCTTTTAAACCGATCTTTCAAATCATACAGATCTTCTAACTTGACCACTGACTTAGGTATAACATTGTTAGTGCTATTTTGTTGTAATTGTCGATCATGTTGGTCTTCGTCAATTATTTTATTGGAGTAGGATCCTTCAGAAGTAAAGAAATTTACAATATCAGGATCGTCGTTGAATATTCTCCAATTTGTGATGTTGTCAGGAATAGAAGGCCTAAAGATTAATTCTATTGAGAATCTATCTGGACTAAAATCTTCAGAAGGAATGAGCTTAGAAGCTACGTTAGCTAAAAGGTCAGCGCTTGCATTCTGGAGTCTGGGAATTGATGAAATATTGAATGCTATAAAATGCTCGGTCAGATCTTGAACTAAAGATTGTTAGTGTTTTAAATGACCTAATAAGCAATGTATAGTATTCCGTACCTGTCTGACTACAATTTTAGAGTCTCCAAAGACTTGGAGGTATTTTATGTCTAACCCGATTGCTTTGTACAACCCTTGGACTAAAGCCTTATATTCTGTTGTATTGTTGGTACAATCAAATTCGAGCCTGCATGTATTAACATGATTTTATCTCCTTCTGGACTAATTAGCATGCATCCTACTCCTGCTCCTTCGTTAGATTTAGAGCCATAAAAAAATAATTTCCAAAACAAAGATTTATTTAGAGATCTATCTAAAAAATTTATACATTTTGAACTATCCGTTTGAGAAAAAATTTCGACTTTGGACAAAATAGAATGTTCTAAATAAGGTGACGTATGAGCATTAAAATTGCTGAGAAAAGAATCCACAGAGTAATTGCCAATTATGCTACTGTTATATGCTACTGGTTCATTTTCCCCCTCTAATTTTGTTACTATGTACTTATGATGTAATTCGCGTTCAACTTTTATTTGGTTTGGCTTACCATTGTAAGGCAGCCACATGTGCGACCAGTCAGTTGCGAAGTATCCATGTAGTTTTTCTAACCAATCCCTACTAAGAATTAAGCCATAAAATTCAGGGATATCAGCGAATAAAATGTCAATAACTTGACATACCTTTGGGTTGGATGACAACCTTATGGTTACTTGATTTAGTTTTCCAATGACTTCGACTTGAGATCGATCTAGTTGAACTATGCGAACAGTGGATTTTTGTGGTTGAATTTGGTGCATATGGACTTTGGTAAAATATTCGATGATGCACCTGAATCCATTAAACAATTATGTACATTTTTGTTAAAAATTTCATAAGTAAGGAGAAAAGGGGGAGTATGAGATCTCGATCTTCCTCCAATTAAAGCGATGTCATTTGGATCAATCTTGTTAGTCGTATTAGTTGGAGGTCTTCCCATGTTCTAGAAATCTTGAGAAATTACAGCAGCAGGCAAAGGTGCAACTGGCACATCATGCAATTCTTTCATCATTATCTTTTGTTGATGCTTTATCTTGCTCAATTCGTACAAAGTAATGTTGGCCCTAGTCTTTTTCATGTCTTCTATAGTATTGGACTCCATTTCATCCGAAATGATCAGTGTTTTAGATGGAGTAGGTGAATCTGTTTGGACTGGGCTAGTTTGAGTCGCTTTAGATGTCGTTTTCTTTGTTGCGACTTTATCCTTTGTTGCAGAGCTTGCGCTCTTTTGCTTTGGGGTAGTTTGGGGAGGATCAAGCTGATTTCTACTTCGTGTGTTAACTGGGAATACTTCTTGATCTTCTTCTTGTGGGAGGATGAAATCCCACATTCCTTGTAATTCTACAACTTCTTCATCATCGGCTTGCCCTTCAGTGGCAATTTCCTCTTCCTCTTCCTCAGATTCAGCACTTGTAATAGCATTGGGTGGCCTTGAATCCATTGACGGGCCTCTTTTAAAAGCTTTGTAGGACCTTTTTGAAGAAGTTTCTGCTACTTGCGTTTTTATGTCGACCATTTCATTAAACATGGTCTTCAGAAATTTTTGCAATCCCTCCAAATCGAATGGATCTTTTGCTTGTTTCTTCTTGGACTCTTCTTTGAAAGTGACCTTATTAGATTTCCGTTCTTCTATCGCGGATTTCTTCTCTAGGGCTATTATACGTTTCTCTACTGTGATGGCTTCTTTCATGTTTTCAACTAAGGTTATTTTATTAGCCCTGTCCACGACGATTGCTGTGTTTGATGGTAAAGCAGTGATATACCATTCACAACGCACTTCCTCGCTGGGCTGCGAAGCAGTAGGAATTTTATTTAGAATTTTATTGAAACGTAGATTGAAGTCTTTGATCAGCTCTCTAGATTTGGCCCTAAGGTTGGATAGGTCGCTGATTAACGTTACCGTAGACCTGTCGTCACTGAACTTGGTTAGGAATTGGTCTTGGAAGATGTCCCAACTAGTAATAGATCCAGAGGGTAATGAGAAATACCACGATCCGACTGTTCCTTGCAGAGTATAAGGAAACAATTGAACAACAGCATCTTCATTAGTAACCCCGTTGAGATTAATGGATAGCATAAAGTTGTTTATGTGCTCTTCTGCTAGCATGCATGCCTCAGGATTGAACTTAGGCAGCCATTTCTCAGGATGGGTCGGTATTTGACTCAAGGGTGCAGGCATTAAGACTGCCCCAGGGTTGTTTCATGGAGACTGGGCCATTGTTGAACTACTAACAGGGGGAAGTGTAGAAGATGATACCTGTGGTTGGGAAGATGAGGATATTATGATTGTAGATGATTGAGGAGGAGTTGTGGGGATTCCACTGGGTGGATTGATAATGGTCTGGAGTGGAGGAGTGGATGGTTGACTTCGTGGCGAAGAGGTTGAGATGGATGATGTTGATGAAAGAGCCTCGCTGTCAGACCCTTTAGGTGATTTCCTTGCTCTTTTCCTTTTGGGAAGAGGTAATTCGGTTGGTCGAACACCAAACTTTTCACTTTTTAATCTGGTCAGGGGATGAGCAGGATTATTCTGCGAAGTCACACTGCCCTGAGATTTGTCAGGTCTTTGAGGGGAAATGGAAAATCACTGAAGTTTGTGAATCAAAGATTCGACTTTAGGAGGTTCCATAATAGATTGTTCTGAAATATCAGGGTTTGTAGCAGCGGTTGATGCTCCGACGACTTCTAACTCTGGATTTAAGTGTAATGGAGAAGTCGGGGGAGATGGTGAGGGCGATTTACTCTCAGAATGGTATTTTGATTTGGATTTACTTGCCATTCATAGTTCAGGCCCTCCTTCTAGCACCAAATATGTTGAGGGCCTCGAAAATCGGGTCTACAACAAAGGGGATACCCGCCCGGTCTGGACCTTGGTTGGCAGCTCCTTATCCGTTTGGTATAGCGGGTCTGACTGGGGATATGGGACCAGTTTCCCAATTCAGTGTGTGTGTGTGAGAAAGATGGGTATTTCTGTTTTAAATGGAATACTTCTATCCTAATTCTAATCTAATGCTATGCTATTGTATTCTAATAAACAAAAAAACATCAAAATTTATTCTAACTCGGGGTGTGATCTTTCTTATATGTGATATAGAAAGATTTCAAACAATAACTGGTAATAAAGATCATTCAGCTATTATAAGAAAAGAATTCAATAAAGATGAACTACTTCGTATAAGAAGTTAGACGAAACAGTTGTGAAAACGTATCGCATAAATGAGCTATTCATACACTAAGCATAATAAATAGTTATCACCATACAAAAGTGCCAAATGATAACTCAGGCATCCATGCTATAATATATAAACAATTGAAAACTGAATATCACTTTAACGCATAAGCAGAAATGGTTAAGAGATAAAAGTGCCATTTATAACTAGTCCTACTCATGAGTTTCAAGCGACAATTGATTTATCTCTCCTTGATTTAACATCTACTAAGAGTACAGAAGTGCAACATCAGTAGCAGATATCAAATGTAAATATCAAATAAACCCTGTTCCATTCATTCATCAAAACCTCCTCTAAGGGTGCAAAAGTGCATGTTCTGAGGAAAAGTTTTTGATAAATTTTTGGACCCTTCTATAAATGCATGAGAAGGGTTTAAATACTACTAACTAAATAACTTATTCACAAAAATTCAAAATTCGGTTTAAATGACCGTCCTTTTTTCTAAGTAAAACTATTTCTAAAATTAAATCTAATATCTAACTATTTCTAAATTTGCTCCTTAACGTCGCAAGCATTCAGTATTTGCCTGAGTAGAGTTGGTTGACTGTCTTCCGTCTTTGGTTGAGTTAAGAAAACAGAATCGACAAGATCTGGCACTATCTTCTCAACAAAATTGATGATATACTTGAGAGTCATCCAACGACTATGTGGCTTTACCATGTATGCTTGGCAATAATCCCATTTCAACTAGGTTAACCCTTGGGTTGCTTCTACTTTTTCTTTAGCCTTCTATTTCCAGTTTGTTTCTATCGCTGCTTTCTTGCAATTTTTGGGGCTTGCAAGTGACTGAGTAATTAGAATCCTTCCTTTTCGAGCAAGTTTTCTTAGCGATGCGCGATTAGCTCGCGCATTAGAAACTGCCTCTGTTTCTTGATCCGGGCTTCCCTGAAGCATTTTTCACCTCTTGCACCTTTTTCTCTTATCGGGTATAAAGCTCAAAATTTGTAAAAATAGTGATTCTGTGAGCTCTTGACCCTGAGAATTAAACTGTCTGTTTCTGGTATCAGCATCGTTCAGTACCCATTCAATCATGGCTGTATATGAGAAATTTGTGATGGATGCCTCAGAAGAGTTCTGCGGCTCTTTCTCTCCCTTAAGTGGATTAGGTGTGCCTTCCGAAATGGACATTGGAGTATTACCTTTCCTCCTCATAGTTTCCTGCATACTACCTTGTATAACGCTTTGTCCTTTGTTCCTGCAGTTTACAATTGAGGTGGAAGTAATGATAAAAATAATGACAAGAAAACTTTAAATGCCGAAGATATGCAAAACACGCCACTAGTTCTTCGAAAAACACAACACCATACTTCATTAACAACTGGCAACAACTCATTAATTCGCATTAAAGTGTATGACCAGTTCTTGGCCTAGAAAACGTTTTCTCGAAAAATGAGCCAAAACCAACTGCGATGAAGAGGTCTTGCGATTTTGCTTTGCGATATCGCAGATCGCTGTATCGCACTATCACAATTTCATCGTGTTGTTCTATCGCAAGGTTTCCTGGTCGCAATATTGCAATATCGCAGATCGCGGATCGCAGGATCACAAGATCGCAGATCGCAGGATCGCAGGATCGCAAGATCGCAGGATCGCAAGATCGCAGGATCGCAAGATCGCGGATCGCAAGATCGCGGATCGCTTAATCGTTATAATCATTATGTGTAATTAATGTGATTTTTGCGATATACGATATGCGATATCGCATATCGGCAATTTTAAGGTTTTTTAATGTGAGTGCTTCTTAATGCAATGCGATGCGATGGAGTTTCGCGTCGTAATCTCGCGTTTTTTTTTTCATTTTGGCTTTATTTAGAAGGTACCATATCATTCTTTGTGCGATGCGATCTCTCTTAAGGAGTGATTTTACTTTCTTCATTATGAAACTTAGGTTTTTTAGATTCTTCAAAGGTACTTCCCTAAGTCCATGATCTTGTAAGTTTCATTTAAAAGGAAATATAACACTAATTGAGTTTTTTCAATTTTTTACTAAGGGTCCCCACTTATTTAGTATTAGCAATAACACTTCATAAGGAGGGGGGTTGTTGGTGGCCAAAACAATACCCAAACCATGTATATGTCTTAAAACACTTTAAAAAATTAAATATCCCTAATTTTGGGCGAAAATCATGGGTTTTACCTATTAGTGCCCGCGGCCCAACTATTCCCAACCAATTCCCAACTAAAAGCTACTTTGGGAGAAGTATAAAAAGGCTTCAATGGGAAGGCCTAAGGGAGGAGAGAATAGAGAGAAAAATCACTCTGTTGAGATTATCCCTGATCAGGTCTGAAGATCCTTGTGCTTCCAACACTTCCCCCATTACAAGAAACCCTTGTTTCCTTGAGTTATGATGTCTTTTCACTAGTTAAGATATCCTTGTGTGAGTCATGGAAGGAGCCTTTTGAAGACTTGGGATTGGACGAATCCCGAGGATAGTTCCGCTTGGAGCTTGCAAGAGGAAGATTCAGGTGATATCATTCCTTACTTTATTTTAGTTATCTGCAATAAAGAAACATTTGTCTTGTTCCCAAAATCAATTTTCTTCATGCTTATGATGTTGTTGTTATGGTTTGCATATGAATAGTTGTTTCAATTGTATAACTAACTACCTTTCAATATGTTATGAAGTTGATTTCTATATGATACTTGGTCCATATACTATTATGCTTCTTTGAATTGATTGTTTTGTAGGTTTAAGGATCGAAGAGAACTCCAAGAGCGTTTGGACCCTGGTTGGATCTACCCGAACGAAGGACCCCCAGGTGCACCTCTCTTCGCTTAGTTTGCTTATTTAAGTATCCTGGTTGTGTGGAATGCTTTTTTATTATTGTAGATAACCCCTCAACAGTCTTAAGAATTCTTTCCCTTTCCGGAATATCACATCATAGCCATGAGCTTCCAAAACTACTACAAAGATGAGGTTCTTCTTTAGGTATGGAAAAAACATGACATCTTTGAGGAAAAGAGGGGATTTGAACTCCCTCTTAAAGGTTATTGTACCAATCCCAATAACACTATACCTTCCTTTGTCCTCAAGCTCAATATGTATATGGAAATATTTCTCCTCCAGGTCATTGAAAAACTCTCTAAACCTGGTCATGTGGAACGAGGCAGTTGATTCAAAGTACCACACACTCACCATAATAGTGTTGGCCATGCATGTGATAAGGGTGAATTCAAGCTCAAACTGTGAAGCCAAAGCTTCACCCACTGATCCTCTTGAGTTATTCTTGCCAAATATTTTTTGTGGACACTTTGTAGCATAGTGCATGAATTCATGACAATTGAAGCATTTTATTTTGGACAAGTATTTCTTCTTACCCTCTTGGCTGGATTCTGGTTTGGTTTGATATTTCTTCCCTTTTCACTTCTTTCCCTTTCCAACCAATGCAAAATTTTCTTCATCCTCTCCCTTGGATTAGGTTCCATCTCTAGTATTCTATCTGATCTCTTCTTGTACCAAATTGGACCACAAGCATTCACAACTCAGTAGTTTTTCCCTCTCATTCACCAAGTCCTGGTAGTTATGCCAAATTTTAGGAAGACCTAGAAGAGCTAGGTTCACCAAGTCATCTTTTGCAACATTCACACCAAACCCTCCAAGCTCATCCAAAACTTGTGTAAATCTAGTGAGATACTACAAAATAGTGTCATTCTTCTGCATCTTAATATTTCAAAGTTTATATTTGAGGGCCAATTTTCTATGTTCACTACTATTCTTGATAAGCTCTGTTTGTGCCTTCTACATTGCGAAAGGATATTATTTCTCATGGATATTTGATATGGTCTCACATTGCCTCCAAGATTATTGTCCTCACATTGGCTACATCTTCCATCCATTCGGCTAGGTTTTGGGCATCAATTGATCCTGGCTTTGGAACGTTTGTCTTGAAATATTCCATCAAGCATCACCTCCATGTGATCCTTCCATCGAATGAAATTGGAGTTGCCTTCCAAGACATATTCTAATCTCACCCCGTTGAGGATTATTCTCCCCACTCGGAAGAGATCCTGCTACACTAAAGATGCAAATTCGAACCTCCTAAGGAACAACTTTGAAATTCATGTTCTAATGTGAATATAGGTCTCATACCATGTAGAAATATGGTGATAGAATTTCAACTGCTTAAGAAGTTTAATCTAAAATCAAGAAACATAATTATACTCTACTAAACTACAAAACTAAATTCACAATTTAGAACAACATTCACAAACATGCAATAAAAAAGACCACACAAGCACAATATTTTTCTACGGGAACCCAGTTGGGAAAAACCCTCAAGCCTCTTTGAACTAATCAAATGAATAGAGAATGCATTACAATTTATTTCTAGCTCTGAGCACAACCAACAAGTAAATAACCTATCTCTCTGCTCAATGAGAAGATCTGACATAGACTTAGTCAATATTTTCCTCTACTTGAGCCCCTCTTTCCCTGCATAAATCCTGAGGAATTAGCCCCCTATTTTCTAGGAATTTTCCTCCAATTGATTGCTCAATTCCCAAGGATTGATCATCCGATTGCATGTAACACTTGTACACTCAAACTAGTTTACAACTATTGGTTACACTACCTTGGAATCTCCACCACAACTGAGGAACTCGAATTCATTGCATGAAATAGCTATTTTGAGTTGATTGACCAGTCAACTAGATGATCACTAAGTTAGATTGTTGTTCCACTAGTTCCATTAATTGTTAGACACAACTTAACTGAACACAACTAGAAAGAACTGGCTTGGATTACTAAAATTTAGCAATCACACATGCTTAACTAGACTCCAATCCCTCTAACTCAAATTTACAGAGCTAACTAAGTGACAAGAGCCATTTCACACAAGTTAACCACCTCCAAGTTGTGCTGATGTGAAAATTCAATTTTTCTTAATTTGACCAAGGAAAAGTCAAGTGGACACTTTCTTGCTATACTTCTCAACAATCCCTCTTAGGAAGAAAGGGATTATCAACCACCCCTATCATGCACTTGCATAATTTGAACTTCCCTCTTGATAAAGACTTTGTCAAGTTGTCAGCATCATGTTCCTCTATCAAAACTTATTGTAGCAACATTATTTTCCTCTTCACACAATCTCGTAAATGATGATACTGGATATCTATATGCTTGGATCAATCATGAAATACGGGATTCTCGGAGAGCTTATGAAACTTTGATTATCAAAATAGATCATAGTTAGATGCATCATTTGACCAAACAATGCCACAAGTATCTTTCTCATCTAGATCGCATCACATACTACTTGACTTGTAGCCATGTATTCTACTTCTACTGAGTTGAGCACCACATATCTCTGCTTCCTGTTGTACTGGGAAACCAATGTGGACTCAACATTGAAAATTCCACGTGATGTACTCTTTCAGTCAGATGGACTCCCTACCCAATTTTCATTTGTGAATCCACACAGCTTCACTCCATCTATCCGTTTGTACCATAATCCATAATGGGTAGTGCCTTTGAGGTACCATAAGACATGCTTAGTTGGCTTCTAATATAGTTTCATCGGCCTAACCATAGCTTGGATCAACTAGTTGACTGCATAGAACATATCGAGTCATGTGTTCACAAGATCCATCAGTGAACCCACTAGCTTCTGATAAATGGTAGCATCAACCTCCTCCCCTGTAGTGGAATTATCCTTCCTCTAGTTGGTCACTAGAGGTGTTTCCATGGTCTTACAACTCTCCATGTGAAATCTTTGAAGTATCTCATTGGCATACTTTCCTTGAGACACAAAAACTTCCCCATCACCTTGCCATACTTCCAGACTGAGGAAGTAGTGCATGAGACTCATGTCCTTCATGTCAAATTACCTTACAAGGTCATCCTTGTAAGAGTTGATCAGCTGCTCATCACCTGTTAATATTAAATCATCAACATATAAAACAGTGATAAGAAATTTACCTTCTACCAAAATATGATAGAGGTTCTCATACGGTTCAATTTTGGTGAAGTCTAATCCAGTGATATAACTATCAATCCGAGTGTACCAAGCTTGGGGTGCCTATTTGAGACCGTAAAATGATTGCTTGAGTCTACACACATAAGACTCCTGATAAAATGTCTCAAAACATTTTGGTTGCTTGATGTACCGTTCATCCTCAATAAAAAGATTGGGAAATGTTGATTTTACATCCATCTAGTGGATCTTCTACCCCATCTGCATAGCAAGTGAAAGAATTGATTTAATAGATGAATTCATTACTACAGGAGCAAATTTTTCCTCATAGTCGATTCCATCAACTTGAAAGAATCCTTTGGAAAAAAATATGGCCTTATACTTCTCTTTGCTTCCACCTATTTCATGCTTAACATTGAAGATCCATCTTGAACCCACAACTGATTTTTCTGTCGGTCTTGGGACCACTTGCCATGCACTGTTCTTCATGATATATTTTTATTCTTCCACCATTTCATCAACCCAAACATGTTTCTCTATTGCTTCCTCAAAATAGGATGGCTTAGTCTCTATAAGCTCAATCATTAGATCCATGTAGCTAGCGTACCTCTTAGGTGACCTCCATTTGTTGCACAAATTTGAAGGAGCTCCAACATTCTCCCTTGCATCCTACACCAATCTATCAACTGCTCTAGTTCTTTTTCTACCTTCTTCGAATGGTTTATTGGATGCCTCCACTTTGCCTCCTCTCTGATCCTTTGTTTGTGTCTACTCCACAACTTCCTGAGACTCCTCCTAAGGATCCTCCTTTGGAGCTAAAAGCTCCTCTTCTAATGCGATCTAAAGCTCCCTCTCAAGAGAGCTCCACATCATTTTTTTTCTCATAAAAATTTACATCCCTTCACATAATTGTCATTCTGAGGGTATGTAAGTACACATGGTAATTGTGTGGAGTTTCGGTGTAACGCACAAAAACTACCAACTTTGTTGTCGGTTCAATCTTCTTCCTCGAATCTCTGGAGACATTACAGTAAATAGAGGCTCCAAAAATTCTAAAATGAGACACATCCTACATTCTCCCCGAGATAGCCTCCTCTGGTGTAACTGATGAGGAATTTGATTCTGCAAGTAGACTACTGTGTTACATGACTTTTCCCACAAACGTAGTGGTAGGTCTTGGTGATGTAGCATAGCTCTTACAAGTCCAAAAATGCTTTGACTCTTTCTATCATCTACACCATTATGTTGAGGGTTATGGGGTGTTGTCATCTCTCTTCAAATGCCTTCTTTCACATAGAAATCCTTGAAGTCATTCAAAACATACTCACCTCCATTGTCGCTCTTGAGGGCCTTGACCTTCTTGTCAGCCTTTTTCTCAACTAGTGCCTTGTATTCTACAAAATTTAAGAATGTCTCATCCTTCTTTCCCATGAAGAAGGTCCAACACTTCCTTGAGAAATCATCAATAAAATTAACATAGTACTTATGTTTGGAAGTGGAAACTGTCAAGAAAGGTCCACAAAAATCAAAGTGGACTCTTTCTAAGACTTCATGTGATTTGATGTCTTGATCATGGAATATAGATTTTACATACTTCCCCAAGGTACAACCCTTGCAAACATCTTACTGCTCAAGTGCTTCTTTAGGTAGGTGAATGGTTATTTGTTGCATAATGTTTAGGGCACCATGGTGCAAATGGCCCAATCTACTGTGCCAGAGCTCACCGACATTACAACTTTACACTTTATCTTCCTTACTGCTTAATGCAACACAATATTCCACATCAAGTTCATACATGTTCTTCACACGAACCCCGATCGTGGTCCCAAGACCGACATAAAAATATTGTCTCAAATCTCCATGGATATTGTCTCAAATCATATTGTCCCTTTCCTAAATATCACATCATATCCACGATATTCCAAAAATGCTACAGAGATGAGGTTCTACTTTAGGCCTGGTACAAACATGACATCTTTTAGGTGAAGAGGGTATCACAACTCCCTCTTAAATGTTACTGTACCAATCCCAGTAGCACTATACCTTCCGTCATCCCCAATCTCAACATGTATCTAGAGATCTTTCTCCTCCAGGTCATTGAAAAACTCTCTATGCCATTTCATATGGAACAAGGCACCTAAGTCCAAGTACCACACACTCCCATCATAGTGTTGGCGATGCATGCGATAAGGGTGAAGTCAAGCTCAAATTGTGAAGCCAAAGATTCACTTGGTGGTTCTCCTAAATTCTTCTTTCCAAATTTTTTATGTTGACCCTTTGTAGCATAGTGCTCAAATTCATGACAATTGAAGCATTTTATTTTGGACAAGTCCTTCTTCTTGCCCCTTTGGTTGGATTATAGTTTGGTTTGATTTTTCTTCCCTTTTCCCTTCTTTCCTTTTCCAACCAATGAAATTTTTTCTTCATCCTCTCCCTTGGATGGGATTCCATCTCTGGTATTCTTCCCTGTCTCTTATTATACCAATTTGGACCACAAGCATTCCCAATTTGGTAGTTTCTCCCTCCTATTCACCAAGTCCTGGAAGTTATGCTAGATTTTGGGAAGACCTAGAAGAGCTAGGCTCACCAGGTCATATTCTGCAACATTCACATCAACCCCTCCAAGTGCATCCCTAACTTGTCTAAATTTGGCAAGATACTACGAAATAGTCTCATTCTTCTACATCTTGATACTTCAAAGTTTTTCTTTGAGGGCCAATTTTCTATGGTCATTTTTATTCTCGAATAAATCAATTAGGGCCTTCGAAATTTCAAAAGGAGTTTCTTTCCCATGGAGATTTGAGACAATATGATCTTACACTCCCTCCAAGATTATTCTCGTCACCTTGGCTACATCCTTCTTCCATTGGGATAGGTTTTGGGAATCATTTGATCCTGGTTTTGGAATGTTTGTCTTGACATATTCTAGCAATCCATTGTTATCAAGCACCGCCTCCATGTGATCCTTCAATGCAATGAAATTCGAGCTGCCTTCCAAGGCATACTCTAATCTCAGCGCGTTGAAGGTCATTCTACCAATTCTAAAGAGATCCTACTACACTGAAGCTGCAAATTCGAACTTCTTGAGGAACAATTTTGAAATTCTTGTTCTAATGTGAGTCTAGCTCTGATACCATGTAAACATATGTTTTGGAATAATGAATTACTGGGGGGTGAATCAGTAATAGTGAAGTTATTTAGGATTTTAAGTATAAGTCTTTAACTCTTTTCACTACGGTCAGTTACTTGTGAGAGCTTTCATACACAATACAAATAATCATCAAGATAAGGCATTCACATGTACATACTATCCATCACATGAGCAACATACACATATTGACACATGTATTTTTACGTGGAAACCCAAAGGGGAAAAACCATCGATATGTTTGTTATTATGATGTAAATTAAGCACCTACTTAATTACATCAATTTTTTTATGAGAACCCACTCATAGGAGGCATCGAGCCCCTTAAGATAGAAAGCACCTACTTTCCAAGAGGCACCAACCTCTTATCAATGCCAGCCACCACCTGCTCTAGCCACTATTCTACCTTTCATACAATTTTCAAACTGAAAACAAGGGAAATTACATATACAAAGAAATACAAATCTGATTCATTGTAGTATCATGCTTCTTCTCTCGTCCCTTTGTGCTTCCACAGGAACTCTCAGCCTCACACACCAAAATTGGCCCACTCTACCCCTTTTCTCTAAACTATGCTTCTTGCTACTCCTTCAACTCCTAATCACAACTCTCTGCAACACTCTTCCTTAGTTAAACACTTTGGTCATTTTCTCAACTTTCGCATACTTAACTCCACTCTCTTCAGCTCACGCAACAATATTGTATCCCCCCATTTTCTCAACTGTTCTCCTCTGTTTTGTTCATCTCTAATGCTAGGAATTATTCTCTCTCTATGTTGATCATTAACCTTCCATTCACGCTACCCAAGAGTACTCATTCATGGTTATCTGTGTTGTTCTTGCATCAAACAATTTGATCTCTTCAGCCACATTAAACATTGGGAATGGGCACCTAAGAGTTTCCATGCTGACAAATAAATCCTCAATCAACTTGCACGCTCCAACAAGCCGCTCAATTCTTATTAATTTATCACATAGCTTGACAAGTACTTCGACATGGATTCTCTATTCTTCATTTAAATAAATGAGGCGTGCACCGGAGATCAAAGGTAACTTATTTCAACTTCGAGACAAGCCCAACACCCTTATCTAGTGAACTTAATAGTTGCCATTTATTCCAGTGATCAACTCTCCTGAATGCATTTTCTCCTTAGTTCTCAGCTCATACATATTTCATACTCCTTTGTACTGCAATACTGGAGCTCCCACATATCGTAACTTTTTATTAATATGAGCTTACGATATTACGAGATCCTGATTGGCCTTTAGCCCCTTTTGTTTAGCCCCTTCTTGTTTTTCCTCCATGGGAACGAGAGTTGTGACCGAAGACACAGTAGTTAGCTTCTGAGTGCTTCAAGAACTGTCATAGGCCTATCTCCTTGTCTTATTTCTCTTTTCCCTTGGTTCTTCGGGATTTCACAACCAATTGTCAAACACATTGGAGCTCCCAGGCATCAAAATTTTTCCCAAAATACATTTATAGTGGAGTTTCAAAATCTCCAACCTCCCATATAATCCATGGAACTTAGGATCTAAGCCTTTTATATGCCCTTGGTTCTTTGGGTCTCCATAACCAAGTGCCAACCAACATCAGAAGCCCTTGACATTGTAACCTTTTCAAAATTATAATTACAAAGGAGTTATGAAATCCCGACCTATGATATTTTGACCTACGAGATGACGTCATGCTCTCATCATCATCTCCACATGGTGTCTCCTTAGTGGTGACACGTGTTACCCATATTTTCCCCATTTGGCTACCCAATAGTGATGATTTTGACTGCCACATATCCTCTGTATTGCCATGTCATGCTAATGTCATCTGCCACCATTAGCTCCTGAGGGCCAATCAATTTTTTCTATATGTCCTATCAGAGGAGAGAGAAAGGGTCCCTGATCCTTGGTTTGTAAACAATTTCCTTTGTATTTATCACTCCCCGCAACCCTCGGCACTTTTCAAAGAAATGCAATTTGTAAGGAGTTATGAAATCTCGAAACTCTAAATTTCCTAAGGGTTATGATGTTTTTGATGAGCCTTGGTATTGCAACAAGAATGCTGCAACTCCCAAGGCTACCGACTTTAATTATCAGCCCGGGCTTAGTACAAAATTAGGAGGTATCGACACTATGTGTGAAGTATACAATATGTCCTTCCTTTGTTATCATGATGTAATGGTGTGAATGTAATGAAATCAAATCCTAAACTATTTGCAACAAATGAAATGCTCAAAATGGAAACCTTAACCTATTGCAGGAAATAAAATACAAGGAAATCAAACCTATTCTAATTTCATAAAGAAAATATCATGAAATAAATATCAATCATTACATTTCAAAGGGTTCATATCCATTGACAGAGTTCCTTGAATCTGGCAATCAATAAAATCATCATTGTATTCCCATTTCATAAATCTGTCCATTAACCCAAATCGTTGAGATGTTTTGCATGGGTAAAAAGGAAATTCCTAAGTGGTGTTTTTCCTTCTTAACCATTGATTTAGAGCCTAGGGGTCATGATTCAAACCTAAGCGATGAAAACCAATCTTTTTGAGCAAATATGGGCAAGTATATACATGTTGGAAGAGTGCTACAGGAAACTACATGATGCTACAAGATGCTACAAGAAGTTATAATTAATTGAATAACCAAGAAAATAAAATCAAAATTGGATGATAATTTTTTTTTTTATTGACTAGGATGTCTTAGGTCTCCATTCCAAGTGGAATCACTCAAAAATAACCCTATTAACCCATGCTAAAAAATAGCAGAAAATTACTAATCTAAAGTCTAGAAATTCGAGAACTAGTGAGCTAGTAAATCTATCGAACACCTAACCTAATAAAGTGCAAATGAAATGGGGTACATTTTGTTATTAAATAGAATTTCTTTTTGATATAATTCAAGTGGAATAAACTTGATTGAAGCTCATTAGCATGTTCTAAAATATAGCATAAATTTACTACTATCTTCCACAAAGGGACTTCTAGAAATTTAGATTTTGGAATAAGAAAACTAATCCAAGTATCTCAATTATTATTATGACCTTCTGAAGTTGTTTGAAGGATTAAATGATGCTTAGGATCCTGCAAAACAACTTACTTCATCCATTTAACCCAATCCTACAACAAGAAATCATTAATACTAAATGCAGAAATAGAAAAAACAAGAACACGAGATGCATGTGAATAAGAAGTGAAAGGAAGAAAAGTAAATGATACAAAATGGCTTTGAGGCTCCTCGGATGGCCAATCCCATGGAAACTCAGAGTCCTATGAAGTAGACCAAGATTTAGAAACTGAACATGGCACCAATGTTCATTATTTCCATCAATACAATTATATCCATGTAAGAAATGACAGTGGAGTTGTAAAAATAGGAGTTCTCTCCCAAAGAAAACTAAGAAAAATCGACCCCTAGAGGCAAATTAGACTTGGTAGTTATACAAAATAATTACTAAGAATTCCACATGAATGGAGGAAGCTTTCCCCTCCAAAATCCCTCAAATTGTGGATGTAGTTCCCAATACTACGAATCTGCATTAAATGACAGGGAACACATTCCTAGATTTTCTCAATCATTGGAGCTCCAAAATCTGTGCAATAATTTTAGAATATCTTGTTGATTTATTATCCAATATTGATCCTCCTTTAGTAGAGAGGAAGTCCCTAAATTATCTCCTCCTCCAAATCTCCATAATCTGCCCAATATTCTCACAATATTCCACAAAAATAAATAATATTAGGCACAAATACACAATTATTCATAAACCTTCCTAGTGAACATGATAAAGTTAAAAATATGTGATCTAATGCAAAAATAGAGGTTTAATGTGTTGAAGGATGGTCATATGGGCCTTAATTTATGTTTAATTTGGAGACCCATCAGTTTCGTCCTTCCAAGGTCCCGAAGTCTCTAACCCTCCAATGTTCCAAATTCCGACCTACTTCCTAGTTCCAAAATTTGGTCATTCCAATGTCCAGAGCCTTCGACCTTCCGAGGTCGGGAGACTCCTACCTCCGAAACTTTGACTCTACAAAATTTCGGCCTTCCCCTCTCGTTCCAAAATTTTGCCTACTTCTAGGACTTCAAGATCCTTACTTCCATTGACAGTAAATTTTGATCCTCAGGTCCATTCATGGACTTCCTTATATAGTTGGAAAGAATTTTCAAAGCATTGTCTAGTGGAGAAGGTTCGATGCAGTCTTTGAGCCAATTTTCTACCTAAAACATGGCTACAAACTCTCTTCCTGGAATCTCTCTCAATGCTAGTCCGACTGACATCAATGCCAACATAACAAGTGCCACCAATCAATCAGTAAATGTAAATTGTCCAACAATATGGCGATATAATTGCAATTTCTCAAGAATTTTAATCTAAATTCAAGAGAACAATTCTACTCTACTAATTTGCGGAATCTAATTCATAATTTTAAACAACATTCACAAACATGCAATAAGAAAAACTACACATGCACAATTTTTTTCTAGGGGGAACCTAACTGGGAAAATCCCCTCAAGTGTCTTTGCATTAATAAGATGAATAGAGAATATATTACAATTTTGTTCTTGATCTAAGCACAACCTGCAAGTGAATAACCAATCTCTCTACTCGATGAGAAGCTCTGATCCATATTTAGTCAATTTCTGCCTCTACTTGAGCCCCTATTTCCTTGTGCAAATCCTGAGGAATTAGCCCCTATTTTTTAGGAATTTCCTTCCAATTTATTGCACAATTACCATAGATTGATCATCTAACTGCATGCAACCCCTACACACTCAAACTAGTTTACAACTTCTTGTTACACTGCCTTGGAATCTCCACCACGGTTGAAGAACTCGAATTCCTTGCATGCACTAGCTATTTTGAGCTAATTGATCAATTAATTGAATGATCACTGAGTTAGACTATTGTCCCACTGCACAACTAGCCTTCCACTAGTTCCATTAATTGTTAGAACTATTTTAATTGAACACAACTGGAAATAACTAGCCTGGATTACTAAAATTTAGCAATCAAATATGCTTAACTAAACTCCAAGTCCTCTAACTTAAACTTATTGAGCTAATTGAGTGACAAGAGCCATGTCACACAAGTTAACTGCCTCAAAGTTGTCTGCTGATGTGGAAATTTGAATTTTCTCAATTTGACTAAGGCAAAGTCAAATTGATACTTTCTTGCTACACTTCTGAATAAAGCCAGATTCAACTAGAGTCAAATTCAAAGTTGTAGCCAAAGACAGCTTCATGTTCCATGATCATGACTTGGTTGGTGGCCAACCTTAAACCACCACCGATAGAAGACTTTGGTTTTTATTACTCACTTCATCAATTTTTGATCATCTATTAACAATCATTAGGGAGCACTTCCACTCCATAGAAGACTTTAACTTCTAGCCAAATTTGAAATTGTTTCAGGAATCGCCTGGGGCCCAATTCCTGAGTTGGTTGACAACCTTAAAGCACCACTTGCAGAAAAAATTATGTTTTTCTTTCTCATTTGGTTTTTGGTCTTACCTAAACCACCATTTGAGAGAGCACATCCAACCATTCGCTGCCATACACTTTTGTATTTTAGTTCTCTTTGTGGACTCATATACACCCGTTCAGATTAAGGGGGGGGAATGTTGGAAGCATAATCCTCTTGCGATATGTAAACTTGGCTTATTCATTTTAATGGAAGGAAAAAAACCTCAAATGAAGGCCAATAGTCATAGAAGTCTAGGAGACTTGTTGGAATATGAAACCAAGGGTCACAATAATGTGTATTAGTATGCGAATTTGGTTAATGAAATGTATCTCACTGATTTTAGCCAGTAGTCTTTTATTTTCATGAGTATTTAATAATTGTGATTGTGCACCTTCAAAAGGCAGCCCATTAAAAATATGAAAGTTGTAATGAAAAAGGATCGATGGGTACATGCAAAGAGAACTTGGCAATCTTGAAGACAAGAGATGAGAGCTTAAAAATTGCAACGTACATGAAGATCGAAGGATGTAGGAGTCAACGGGTTTTCCACAATGAGCAAAGATATCTCTAAGCCATAGCCATCTATAATTTTGTGCTTTTAATGATTATCAAGGCATGGTTTCTGAGCATGCACATCACACCCTTTGTAATTAATTTTCCATGGATAATAAATCTTCACTATATCTAGTATTTCTTTTGGGTTATAGGATAAATATCGTGACTTGAGTTGTGATTGAACACTCTACATTGCAGATTTTTTTCTTTCCTCTTAATGTTCCTATGTTAAATGAGTCGATTGAATTGAATCAAGTTAGTACTTTTCCGGATGGTTTTATCTAGAGCTTTATTACTTAGTTATGGGTTCCTTAGTCAAACATTATGTAATATTATGCTGCAACAAAGCAATCCTCTATTCTAGCATTGGTTGGGATTAAGCCTTTTCCATCCATCTATAGAAATAAATCACTAAACAGTCCTTAAGAATGTTAGACATCAATGGAATATTATTGTTTTGTGGAAGTCAACGAACCATTTCTTGCAATTTTGCAACTCTAATGATTGCACCCCACTATACTTTCATTTTGATAGATAAAAAGGAATATATCCAAGGAAAATATATCCACTAGCTTGTAATAAAGATTCTATGGAGCACCAATTGTCAAGTTTGAGATGGTATAAGAAAGTTGGAATACAAACATCTTAATAATGAAGGGCCACATGTATAGTCCAATTTTAGGTTGTATGAACAAGAGAGGGAACTGTGCCTTTAGGTCCCAAGGAGGGAAGAAATTTTGACCATGTAAATTTCTAGAAGAAAATGATCATGTGATTGAAAATAGCAACAAGGTGGATCAAATTTACTTGTTGAATATTTCAGGAACATCATTATAGAGGTGCTATAATTTTAGAAAATGTTAGGAAGTCCCTTCAGAAGAACAATATTGGCACTTGCTACCTTCACTAAATTACTATATGTGAAATGAAAATTGACACACATGGGTACATCTATATGGAAACATTCTTGGCATTTTACACAACGCTTCACTTAATGAACTTCTAATATATCACGTACCAAACAATACCCCTAATTTGACTACATATTGGAAAATACCTCAAGAAATCACATTATTTAACCATCTATGAATACGAACCCAATACACCTTCCCAATTTTAAAAACCCTTACTTTCACTACATATTGTAGGTATCCATTTTTTTATAACATTTTTTATACCCTTTTATATTATTTCATTAACTTTGAGCTCTTTTTTTATACGTGCCAATATAAAAATTATTTACCCCCTATTATATGCTCAATATATTATGTTATTTTTTCCTCAATATATATGCCCCAATATGAATGCATGTGGTAGGTATTGCTTCCCTATTGAATCCCATGGCATTTTACATATTAGTCTCCTCCTTTGCCGTTAACTTAGTACTTGTCAGCTTATTCCCTTGAAAAATACAACTACTTTTAAAAACTTTGTTGAAAAAGATTCATATTATTGATGATGTAATTTGCGTTAATATTATTGATAATGAAAAATGACCAACTAAATTTATGTTTGAGTACATTCAAATGAGACATTAATACATTGTGAACTTAGTATAGCATTGCACCCAGATTTGGAACAAAAGCCCTAAACCCAACTCTAAATAAAAATAGGATAAGCATTCAAAACCATAAGCAACATGTTAACCTCCATGAGTATATAGAGATGATGATGGATTAAAACCTATAGACCTCACTTATTGGTGCTCACAACCATTGAAACAAATATTTCATAAAACGGAAAAAATAAAATGAGTATATTTTACTTTAACATTCACAAACTTTCTATCCAAAGGACGATAGTGGTACCGCCGAGCTCCATGTAAGCGAGAAATTTTTGGAGGGGGCATAAACTTTTTGCACCTTTCACATTCCCACGATTTGCGTATTATGCTCAAAGATTCGACGTCGTACATATGTAGATGCAGAGATATCACCTTGGTGCTTAACCCTTGCTACATCCGACAGGCCAGCCAGCTACAGAAGAATATGTGGAATGAACTTTCAAGTTTAATAATTAGAGGGCCCTGGTGCACTTGCTTGCGCGAGCCATGCATCACTTGGTCAACTATTGTACTCTACAAGGCTCTGCAATGGCGGTGGCAAAATTGTGTTCGTTCGTTCGGATTATGGAATCCCACGCATTCGTATCTCTCGGTCCATGCCATGGTTGGATGGTTCTGGATTCTCTTTTTCAGCAGCACTTTCTTTCTTTCTGCGTATGACTCTGCTTCTTTATTTCCTTTCCTGCGGATTCGATTTCCATTTTCGTTTGCTTTCTCCGACTTTACCGAACATGCACCAAATTCCTTTCTCGATCCGAAAAATTTATATTCCTATCTTGAATATCATACACCAATCTTGATCAAAGAATGAAAAAATTGTTATTCGATACTCATGTCCCAAGGACCCGACGTTATTACCTTGTATAGATATACTCAGTCTCGTCTGCGTCCATCTTTCGCTGGATAATATAGCCATGCGGTCCGCTCTGAATCTGATTCATGTTTTGCTGGACTCCATCGAAATGGAAAAGTGAAATTCTCCCTTTCGGCTGTCAAAGATATAAATTCTGCACTTACCATCTTCTGTCACAATATCAGTCTCTGTTACATTCATTGATCATTTGCCCCTTACAGAGTAATCATGTTCTTGACCAGTCTGTTAATGCTTTTCTTAGTTTCCAGCAGCTATGGCATAACATGCCCTGATTGTGGGAGTACTCCTGTTCCTTATCCTCTAAGCACTAGCGATGGCTGTGGTCAGCCCAATTACAGAGTAGTCTGTAACTCAGAAAAAAAACAGCTTGAACTAAGAGCTTCTAATGGTTCCTTTTATCCTATTGTTACTATGGAACCGAGCTCTCGAAGGTTTGTCATCAAGCCCTCCCCTCTGCATCAAGATACTTGCACTACAGAAGACCTGAGGAGCGAAGGGATTTCATTGGACGAGAACCTGCCTTTCAATTTTACAAGCAGGAACACTGTCTTGCTCTTGAATTGCTCGCCCAGGCTGTTATTGTCCCCTTTGAACTGTACCTCAGAAAGTTTGTGCCATCAGTATGTGCAACAAGTTGAGGGGGCAAAGGCCTGCAGGAGTACCAACCTGTGCTGCACTTTTGGGGCCGGGGGCTCGGCCTCGTCATCCAAAATTCATGTGTGGAACCGGGGTTGCAGAGCATATACGAGTATCCTCGATTTGAATTCGGCTGTGCCTGCAACGACGTGGAGCGAGGGATTGGAATTACAGTGGGCTTCACCACCGGAGCCTTCTTGTTTCTCGCAGCGAGACTGCGGCCCAAATTCTGTCTGCAAGCTAGGAGATGCTGCAGAATCCGGCGGTGGAAGAAGGTGCCTTTGCAATCGGAACTATTTTTGGGATCCCACATCAGGAACTTGCGCCAAAAGTATGTTCTTGATGAAAGACAAAAGACTGGAAAGAATCTTCTCAATTGTTTTGCTCTTTTGAGTTTCATCTTCTTTGATATATTACATAAAGATTTATTGGGTCCATTTTTCGAATCAATTAGTGTGATTTATCATTATATTTTAATGATAATTTTTTGATGAATTTTGGCGCAATACATATCTATATGATATATAAGAAAATACAAAATCCTAAACTCTGAAATTTTTTTGTTTAATTTCTGTTGCTCCATTTTTGTTTACCATGAAATTTGAAATTGTTGGAGTTAAATTAAATAACTTCGTTCTTGAACAACTCAGATGTGCCTAGCTGCCGAGCTCGTGGAGGGTGTCGTCGACAAGAGCTTTTAGTTGCAGGTGAATGCTTCTCATTGGGTTTTCCAGATCCTGTTATGTTTAAAATTGTGCAGTTTATAGCCTTTTAACATGCTGTCTGTTCTCACGAGTTATTATCCTTTGGGAATCATTATGTTTTACAAGAATCAATTGAAAGTGCTTCTGGATATTAACACATACAGATAGATTTATAACTGGGCAACAATGGTTGATTTGCTGTTTCTTGTTATATTTTTCTGAACCTGTTTCAAAGTTTCACAAATCCATCTTAAGAACAGGTCTAATATGTTTTCTGCTTGAATTTGAAATTTGCATACACTACTGATTTCAATCCAGTATTTTTGCTTTTTGTTTCTTAAATCTATACAAGTCAAACTGATGTGACTGTTCCAATATATTTTGCTTTTTCGGTTGTATACAAGTCAACTGATGTGCTTTGAAGGGCTTGAAGTTATATAATTAAATAACTAATCGTATTTAGTGAAATTTTTTAGAAACTTCTAGAGTAAGTTATATCATTAAGTAAACTCAAAACCATTATAAAATTGTAAATTTACTTGCCAAATACCCTTTCCAGAGAATTCTAACCTGAACAGCAATTCTTAAATTTATATTTTCTGTAAAATGCCTGAAACTACATGCTAAGTAAGTGTAACTGGGAGTAATTATCTCCGACCAGAGACACCTTTTGTACTATTCATACTCTTTTAAAACTATCAGTTGAATATGGTTTGGAACTGAGTGATCATGATGTGCAGGTCTGGTTTCAGGATCGCTTGCTGGAGCTTTAGCCATAGCCACCGTAATCCTGATAAGATACAGAAGAAAAAAGTTGGCGAAAGACGCACAGGCGGCGAGACTGGCAAAAGAAAGAGCTGACATATTAGGCTCCAATAATGGAAAGTCTGCGAGGATTTTCAGCAGCAAAGAGATGAAAAAGGCCACAAACGGATTCTCACAGGACAGAGTACTGGGCAGTGGCGGTTTCGGCGAGGTATACAAGGGCGTGCTGGAAGACGGGACGGCCGTAGCTGTGAAGGCTGCGAAGGTGGGGAATACGAAGGGCACAAACCAAGTCCTGAACGAAGTTCGAATCCTGTCTCAGGTGAACCACAGAAACCTGGTGCGCCTGCTGGGGTGTTGTGTGGAGGCAGAGCAACCGCTCATGGTCTATGAATACATTCCCAACGGGACCCTGTATCAGCACCTCCACAAGAATGAGTTTCTTGATTGGAGCACTCGCTTGAAAATTGCTCTCCAGACAGCAGAAGGCCTTGCATATCTCCATTCCTCGGCCTACACTCCAATATATCACAGAGATGTCAAGTCCTCCAATATCCTCCTCGACGATAAACTGAATGCCAAGGTCGCAGACTTTGGCCTTTCCAGGCTTGCAGAGACGGATTTGACCCATATCTCCACATGCGCTCAGGGAACCCTCGGTTACTTGGATCCTGAATATTACAGGAGCTATCAGCTTACTGATAAGAGCGATGTTTACAGCTTCGGCGTTGTGTTACTCGAACTCGTGACCTCTCAGAAGGCCATAGATTTCTCTCGAGGGCCCGACCATGTGAACCTGGCTGTTTATGTGGCGGAGAAATCTTTGGAGGGGAAGATTATGGAGGCTGTGGATCCTCTCTTGATTGCAGACTCGTCTCAGGTCGTTTTGGATACAACCAAAGCATTTACATGTTTGGCGTTGGGTTGCCTGCAGGAGAAGAGACAAGACAGGCCAACCATGAAGGAAGTTGCAGAGGAATTGAATTATATCATAAATATTAGTCAGTCCAGTGTTGAACAAAACAATACTAAAGACAAGTTTGGGGAGAATGGTAGTGTGAATCTTCCCCTTAACTTGCCCTACTGACTTCCTTGCTCATTAGACTCGCCTCTTCTGTTTGAGGCATATGGTTATTGGTATTTGCAAGTAAACTAAGTATAGAGATGACAAATATAGGTGAATTGGTAGCTATATTTAATACTGTAACAGAAGAAAGTTGGCCCATCTTTCTTATTGTAGGATAGGAATGGTTATCTAACTAGAATCTTTGTAATTTCTACTTGGGTGGTAGTGTAATTGCTAATAAACATGGTTGTAAGCTTTTGTGATTCCAAGCAAATTTGAAGTTCAATCCCCTGACATGTTTCACTGGCCCAAAAAAAAATATCTATTATTTTAATAATAATCTCTATTATATTATTTATTGTGTATTAAAGTAAATTATGATTTAATGTTGACGATAATTCTTATCATTAATGTATGTTATAATATGGTAAATGTTGATTTAATAATGCTAATCTCAATTATTATTGCATTATGCATCTATGTTTGTTTCTAAGCATACATTTATGGGGTTTTCTTCATTCAATAGCTGGTGTATATTTATTTTTTAATTGCTGCCATCCTACCCAACTATGTAAAGTGTAAATGAAGACAACCTCGACAAGGCTGGAATCTAAGTGCGATATTTATCTTTATGAGACTTCTATTCATGTTCGCACGATTGAAACATAATTCGAACGGTGATGTTATGTTTGATTAATTTTATGAACTTTGGTCTTTCTTGTGTTTGATGATAGAAAATATTTATCTAAATCATTTCTTAAAGTAGTGAAGAAGAAATGTATTTATCTAAATCGCCTCTTAAAGTATTGAAGAAGAAATATATAAATATTTTTAGTTTGAATTGATTCATTATATTATTGGTCATATAGTTTTGGAGAGAAAATATTGGAAGAATGAGTTTTCCTAGTGGTTTCAGTTTTAAAAATTGAAGGTGAGAAACTTAAACTTTAATAACCATTTTAAGGTTTTAAATAACAACTTTTTGTGGTCTTGATTTGACTATGAACTTACATTCCATAATCTATACATTAATACTTTTCCAATGGTACAAGAATCATAATTTGTATTAGAATGTTATGCCTCTCAAAAGTTGACCTATCATGATTGACCACCATAATTCAAGAGGATGCCATGTTAGCCGTGTTACTTGTGGAGAAATGACTTATTAATTTTCCACTATTCTATGTTGTTACAATCAATTTAGCCCAATTATTTTCTTCAATTAGGAATCTTTCATCACAATTTATTCTTCCAATTATCAAGAGAAATTGTAAATAGAACAGTAAATGCAATAGACAATAGACAATCAAGAACAATAACAAGAGACACAAGGATTTGGTCAAAGAGCAGGGGAAAACCCCTAAAGGGGGAAAACCCTTTCAAATTGTTCTTCTTATTAGATTGTCATAAAATGTTGAGCAAAGAGAGGGTACAATGATCCAATTATTCAATCACAAGATTATCTAACAAAACCAACCAAACAATATCCAAGAGATGAGCCCAACAACACTATTGATCACAGTTCCCAGTCATACGGTCGACGGTTAAAGATTGTAGTCAACTATCAAAATACCCTAGGTCCAAACCACACAGAGCTAGTAACCATAAGTGTGGATGAAACTCTCCAGTTGTAGGGAGCACCCTATATGCGTGTGACTACAACCGATATTTCCTTATTCCAACAATGCAACCCTAGATCAAATTTTTCTTTTCAAACGTGTGAGCTCAGACTCTGCAATTTAGGACTTTTACGAACCATTTTTGTGAACCAATTTCAGACCTATGCAAGCCAAACAAAAGAAGAGAGAAGAAGATGATGCTTGATGATGATGTCCAAATGAGGCTAACTTGACTTTTATTTATATGTTTCCTCAGAGACCCAATTTGTTTTGAGGCTAACCTGAAATTTTGTACATGTGGGTTTTCATATTAAAAATACAATTTTCTTTAATCAAATAAAATTCTTCCAAGGGCTAGGAGGGGTATTCCTTAATAAGGAAGGCTATCTAAAGGAAGGAATTTTTCCTTGAGATTCCAAATTAACACTCCCTCTTAGCTAGAGAGAAATTACCAATTGCAACATGTATCCCATCTCAAATATCAAATCAAATGTCATCTATGCTCATATGTTAAACACTTTTGAATCTAAAAGAGGAATAATTCGACATCAGAGGGGAGCTCAAGCTACCATCCTTTATCCACTAATCATCACAGGTGAGTTCCAACTCAACCTGCATCATAGGGGAGCCCAAATCAACCCACTATCCAAGGGCAATAGACAGGATACAACTTACCATGAGGTAAGGCTCACAACTATCCTATCATCTATTAATCTTCACATTAGTACATGTTGTCCTCTGTAGAGAGTTCTAGGCTAAGGAACTATTTCAAAGCATCTAAAAGGTTGCTTTAATTTTGGTTTGGATGACCAATGCTTTAAATTGTTAAACAAATGCAAATCCTAATTATTTATGATATAATAAAATGGCTAATTCTTCACCTTTAACAAAATTAAGCTTTAAAATGTTTATGAAAGGGAGCATTTAAGATGATATATATGATTCCTTAAACATTCAAATAGAGTATTTAACTTGTCATAGATAGATGATGTGTATAAAATCATTTTACAGCCAAACAAAGCATATTTAAAGATAACAGGAAGCAACAATTAAATTATGTAGAGGAATTAATTCAAACAAATAGTTTGAGTTAATTGATCTTTATAATTGATTATAACTTCACAGGGGATTTCCGAAAGATTAATATTGAATCTTATCTTAACCAGATTTCCTATTACCTTTTAGCATGTGTAGAAATAAATAAAGATGGAAACATAATAAGAAACTGAAAAACTCACAAGAAAGCACAAACTGCTTCAAAATGAGTCCAGAATATTCTATTAATCTCAGAAATAGTTCAAAGAATTACAATCATGCTCAATGGCTTATCACAAGGGTTCAAACCTTCCTACCTTGAATTACAAAGTATTTATAGAGTTTCTAATCAAAATATCTAGACTTCAAATCAAAATTTATTATAAAACTATCTTTTCCAAACTTATTTGGATTTATTACAAAAATAGAACTAGAAAAGGGGAAATATGAATTGTTTTGACATCTTGCACAAAATTCGAGGATTGTTGTTGGTGATTGGAGCTATAAAGTTGTTGTTTTGTTTGTTGTTCCTAGAAACCAGTTCTTTGTCCTTGAAAACTTGGTATTCTGCTGCTGAAAATCTATTGTCTCTCATTCGATGAGTTCACACAACTCGCCCCATCTTTTTTCATGAGGAATATATAACTTTAATAATTTTGTGTATGATTCATCCACTTTAGTATATTTCTCTAAAGTAGGCCTAGTTGTGAACATATGCTTGATCTCATGCTGAATTAATAAATCATAACAAAGACTTTGCATGAAATCCTTTGAAGTGATGGTTCCTTTGATTTGAGAAAATTTAGCTTTATCTATTGCTATATCAAGCAATCTCTATTGATATTCTTTTAGTGGAATTAATTTATTCCTTGTACCCTACAGACTTGGAAGTTCTTTTACATGCGATGAATTAGATTTTCTGTGAATTTTTTTGATCTGGAGCTCTAAATCATGACATTTATTCTCCAGTTGTAGCATTAAATTTCTTTTAGTGTGTACCCTTTTCACCTCCAAGACAACTTCAATTCTATCATCGATACCATATTCTTAAAGCTCTTCTTTAGTCTTGGAATTCATAGCCTTAATTATTTTTGTAACATCTCCTGGTTTGTGGTCAAGGTCTTCCTTTACTTCTGCTACTGCTTCTTTTGATTTCTGTAACAACTCTTTTTGTTCAAAAATAATCTCAATTAAAGGCCACAATTCAGTAATTGTTTCATTAATATTAATCCAAATATTTTCTTTGGCCTGAGAAATGGTCTAAGCAATCACAACTTTATTTTCATAAGTTGTTATTTGCTGAGTCAACTTATAACTTTTCTACAACTCGGTCAAGTATGCATTATCAGTCATAATCTTTTGTTCCTGGAGCTTCTAATGTAGAGACTTTAATTTCTCAATATCCTGATCCTTCAGTGTCAAGTCTCCCATGGATTTTCATAAATTTGTTGTTGCATCAGTGGACTCTGTTTCCACTGTAAAAATTGTTGTTGTAGAAGTCCATGTTGTTGAAGTAGCTGCAATAGATATTGCTATGGGGATAGCTACTGAAACATCCAACTATTCTTCTTTTTCCTTAACAATGTCTCCATTTCGGCCTCCATATTTTGTATCTGGACATTTTGTTCAATTATCATTTTGAACATATTCTCTTTTTCTATCTCCAATTGACTTACTTCTTTTGTCCATGGATGTTTTGTAGTAGGTGTTGGTCGCTTTAATTGTTTCCCAATTCAAGCGCCACATAAATTATCAACCCGAGGAAGTCTTTTTATTTCAAAGGTAGTTTCGCGCTGTATGTGCTCAATTTCAAAAGCAAAAGAAATGTTGTAGTAAAGAAAGAACGCACAGTCATTAATTTCACTAATCTA
>APFE031576439.1:64351-150563 GCA_000404065.3 Pinus taeda
ATTAAATGCAAAACAGATTAATCATATAATAAAGAAGAGGTTTTTGTATACCTTGGGGAAAAGCGAATGAAAATGATACTGGGATTCATGGTTATAAGGGTAAAGTGGTATCAAAATATGTAGCAAAAATGATACATAGTGGGGTCCTAACAGTAGGAAGCTTCAACTATTTCCTTAATGCCCGAATATCAACATTCTTATTCTTACTCATTTCTTCAGCTGATTTAACATCATTAGGATCATATCCCAATTTTATTACCAACTCTTCTATTGAATTAATTCTAGTATCTTTGGCCAGTGATGACATTTTCTCCATCTTGAATTATGAATGAATGTTATTCAATGAAGCTTGTAGTTTTGAAGTCGTCATGGTTCAACTAGTCAAAGTAGAATATATTATTTCTCCACCTTGCTTATGCAGGTCAATTAGATCAATGGCATGAAATTTTTTGGTGTCAAAAGCAAAAATTGATGTCTTATAATCTTCTGCACTTCTAGGGACTGGAACTTTGGCTTCCAAGAAAGCTAGCTGAAATTGTCCCCTTTTAGTGTCGAGTGCAAGCAGAAGTCTCTGCTGGGTGGTAGAAGTCTGTTTTCATAATTCAGAATATGTGGTGGCATTCAATGCTTCATTATTTCTTTTTATCTCTTTATACCTAGCAAAAATGTTTTGTTGTTATGTGCCATGAGAAATAGATGATATAGGAGAATCTGTGGAAATATCCTCAATTCTTGGGAAGGTAGAAGTACGAGAACCTAATGATATCATTGTTTTCTACTCCTGTGAACTTTCTACTTGAAAGGGTTCCCTCTGAGTATTAGTTTTCTTTCTTCTTTCAAACACTTGGAAGTTTGTCTCTTGAATTTCTAAAACTAAAGGAGACAAAATTGCTCTTGGCCTCTTAGTCTCTTTCTCTTGAGGAACTCGAGTTTGTGAAGCTGTTCGAATATCAATTTGTTCCTCTACCTCCTACAATGTGTTCTCCCACCACTCCTCTTGATTTGCATACTATTCTATTTTGGCCTTGGTGTATGTGCATAAGGTGTAGTCTTATATTCAACTCTTAACTTAGAAATAATCCCCAAGGGATAATAAGACCAGGTGAAGCTCAATTTTAACTTCATTTGTTTCAAGAGAAGATCTACGTCCTTTGCTATTGCTCTGGTGTTGACAATAAATGGTCCAATCTGTGCTTTTATTTTAAATTGGGACTTCTTCTTGCTTGATACAAAATGTAGATCATCCATGTTTATCATTTGTCTTATATATTCCAGTGCAAAAATTCTGATTGGCACAAATTTTGGCAACCTATAGGGAGGGAGCTCACACCCATAGATTCTAATTTATGTGTAGTTCTAATAGAGCTACCAATCTCCAATCTTAGATTTATCAAAGAGGTGATGAATTATTTTTATTTCAAGTGAAATTGTAGTTATAATATCACTATTGAGAAGACGCAATGTAGTATGTAAAAACATATTTACATAATCACTGAAAGAGTACTCCACTCTATTCTTTCTTGGGGAGAATGGTGGTCTGAATCTTCCCCTGAACTGGCCCTATTGACGTCCTTGCTCATTAGACTGGCCTCTGTTTGAGGCATATTGTTATTGGTATTTGCAAGTAAACTAAGTATAGAGATCACAAATATAGGTGAATTGGTAGGTATATTTAACACTGTAACAGAAGAAAGTTGGTCCATATTTCTTATTGTAGGATAGGAATGGTTATCTAACGAGAATGTTTGTAATTTCTATGTGGGTGGTACTCTAATTGGTAAAAAACATGGTTGTAAGCTTTTGTGATTCAAAGCAATTTGAAGTTCAATCCCCTAACATGTTTCACTAGCCCAAAAAGAATATGTATTATTTTAATATTAATCTCTATTATATTATTTATTGTGTATTATAGTAAATGATGATTTAATGATAATCCTTGTCATTATTGTACGTTATAATGTAGTAAATATTGATTTAGTAATTCCAATCTCAATTATTATTGCATTATGCATCTATGTTTGTTTCTAAGCATATATTTATGGGGGTTTCTTCATTCAATAGCTCATGTATATTTATTTTTAATTGCTGCCATCCTACCCAACTATGTAAAGTGTACATGATGACAACCTCGACAAGGCTAGAATCTAAATGCAATATTTATCTTTACAAGACTTCTATTCATGTTCGCACGAATGAAACATAATTCGAACAATGATGTCATGTTTGATTAATTTGATGAACTTTGTTCTTTCTCGTGTTAGTTAATCACTCCATTTTGATGATAGAAAATATTTATATAAATCATTTCTTAAAGTATTGAAGAAGAAATATATAAATATTTTGTTCGAATTGATTCATTATATTATTGGTCATATTCATTTTATACTTTTGGAGTGAAAATATTGGAAGAATGAGTTTTTTTTAGTGGTTTTAGTTTTAAAAATGGAAGGTGGAAAACTTAAACTTCGATAACTATTTTAAGGTTTTAAATAACAATTTTTTGTGGTTTTGATTTGATTACGAACTTACATTTTATAATCTACACATTAATACTTTTTCAATAGTACAAGAATCATAATTTGTATTAGATAGTTATGTCTCTCAAAAGTTGACCTATCATGATTGACCACCATAATTCAAGACGATGCCATGTCAACCCTCTTGCTTGAGGAGAAACAACTTATTAATTTTCCACTACTCTATGTTGTTACAATCAATTTAGCCCAATTATTTTATTCAATTAGGAATCTTTCATCACAATTTATTCTTCCAATTATCAAGAGAAATTGTAGATAGAATAGTAAATGCAGTAGACAATAGACAATCAAGAACAATAACAAGAGACACAAGGATTTGGTCAAAGAGCAGGGGAAAACCCCTAAAGGGGGAAAACCCTTCCAAATTGTTCTTCTTATTAGATTCTCATAAAATGTTGACAAAGAGAGAGTACACTGATCCAATTATTCAATCACAAGATTATCTAACAAAACCAACCAAACAATATCCAAGAGATGAGCCCAACAACAATAGTGATCAAAATCACAGTTCCCAGTCATGTGGCCAATGGTCAAAGATTAAAGTCAACTATCAAAATACCCTAAGTCCTAGCCACACAGAGCTAGTAACAATAAGTGTGGATGAAACTCTCCAGTTGTAGGGAGCACCCTGTATGCGTGTGGCTACAACCAATATTTCCCTATTCCAACAATGCAACCCCAGATCAAATTTTTCTTTTCAAATGTGTGAGCTCGAACACTACAATGTAGGACTTTTACGAACCATTTTTGCGAACAAATTTCAAACCTACGCAAACCAAACAAAAGAAGAGAGAAGATGATGCTAGATGATGATGTCCAAATGAGGCTAACTTGACTTTTATTTATATGTTTCCTAAGAGACCCTATTTGTTTTGAGGCTAACCTGAAATTTTGTACATGTGGGTTTTCATATTAAATATACAATTTTCCTTAATCAAATAAAATTCTTCCAAGGGCTAGGAGGGGTCTTTCTTAATAAGGAAGGTTGTCTAAAGGAAGGAATTTTTCCTTGAGATTCCAAATTAATGCTCCCTCTTAGCTAGGGAGAAATTACCAATTGCAACATGTCTCCCATCTCAAATATCAAATAAAATGTCATCTATGCTCATATGTTAAACACTTTTGAATCTAAAAGAGGAATATTTCGACATCAGAGGGCAGCTCAAGCTACCATCCTTTGTCCACTAATCATCACAGGGGAGTTCCAACTCAACCTGCATCATAGGGGAGCCCAAATCAACCCACTAACCAAGGACAATAGACAGGATACAACTTACCATGAGGTAAGGCTCACAACTATCCTATCATCTGTTGATCTTCACATTAGTACATGTTGTCCTCTATAGAGAGTTCTAGGCTAAGGAACTATGTCAAAGCATCTAAAAGGCTGCTTTAATTTGGGTTTGGATGACCAATGCTTTAAATTATTAAACAAATGCAAATCCTAATTATCTATGATATAATAAAATGGCTAATTCTTCACCTTTAACAAAATTAAGCTTTAAAATGTTTATGAAAGGGAGAATTTAAGATGATATATATGATTCCTTAAACATTCAAATAGAGTATTTAACTTGTCATAAAGAGATGATGTGTGTAAAATCATTTTACAACCAAACAAAGCATATTTAAAGATAACAGGAAGCAACAATTAAATTATGTAGAGGAATTAATTCAAACAAACAGTTTGAGTTAATTGATCTTTATAATTGATTATAACTTCGCAGGGGATTTCCGAAAGATTGATATTGAATCTTATCTTACCCAGATTTCCTATTACCTTTTAGCATGTGTAGAAATAAATAAATATGGAAACGTAATAAGAAACTAGAAAACTTACAGGAAAGCACAAACTGCTTCAAAATGAGTCCAGAATCTTCTATTAATCTCAGAAACAGTTCAAAGAATTACAATCATGCTCAATGGCTTATCACAAGGGTTCAACCCTTCCTACCTCGAATTACAAAGTATTTATGGAGTTTCTAATCAAAATATCTAAACTTCAAGTCAAAATATATTATAAAACTATCTTTCCCAAACTTATTTGTATTTATTACAAAAATAGAACTAGAAAAGGGGAAATATGAATTGTTTTGACATCTTGCACAAAATTCAAGGATTGTTGTTGGTGATTGGAGCTATAAAGTTGTTGTTCTATTTGTTGTTCCTAGAAACCAGTTCTTTGTCCCTGAAAACTTGGTATTCTGCTGCTGAAACTCTATTGTCTCTCATTCGATGAGTTCACACAACTTGCCCCATCTTTTTTCATGAGGAATATATAACTTTAATAATTTTCTATATGATTCATCCACTTTAGTATATTTTTCAAAAGTAGGCCTAGTTATGAACATATGCTTGATCTCATGTTGAATTAATAAATCATAACAAAGACTTTCCATGAAATCCTTTGCAGTGATGGTTCCTTTGATTTGAGAAAATTTAGCTTTATCTATTGCTATATCAAGCAATCTATGTTGATAGTCTTCTAGTGGAATTAATTTATTACCTATACCCTGCAGATCTAGAAGTCCTTTTACATGCAATGAATTAAATTTTCTGTGAATTTTTTTGATTTGGAGCTCTAAATCATGACATTTATTCTCTAGTTGTAGCATTAAATTTCTTTTAGTGTGTACCCTTCTCACCTCCAAGACAACTTCAATTCTGTCTTCAATACCATATTCTCCAAGCTCTTCTTTAGTCTTCGATTTCATAGCCTTAATTATTTTTATAGCATCTCCTGGTTTGTGGTCGAGGTCTTCCTTTACTTCTGCTACTGCTTCTTTTGATTTCTGTAACAACTCTTCTTGTTCAAAAATAATCTCAATTGAAGGCCACAATTCAGTAATTGTTTCATTAATATTAATCCAAATATTTTCTTTGGCTTGAGAAATGGTCTGAGCAATCACAACTTTATTTTCATAACTTGTTATTTGATGAGTCAACTTATAACTTTTTTGCAACTCGATCAAGTATGCATTATTAGTCATAATCTTTTTTTCTTGGAGCTTCTGAAGTAGAGACTTTTATTTCTCAATTTCCTGATCCTTCAGTGTCAAGTCTCCCATGGATTTTCATAAATTTGTTGCTGCATCAGTGGACTCTATTTCCATTGTAAAAATTATTGTTGTAGAAGTCCATGTTGTTGAAGTAGCTGCAATAGATATTGCTATGGGGATAGCTACTGAGACATCCAACTATTCTTCTTTTTCCTTAACAATGTCTGCATTTCGGCTTCCATCTTTTGTATCTCAACATTTTCTTCAATTATCATTTTGAACATATTCTCTTTTTCTATCTCCAATTGACCTACTTCTTTTCTCCGTGGATGTTTTATAGTAGGAAGCTTCAACTATTTCCTTAATGCCTAAATATCAACATTCTTATTCTTAATCATTTCTTCATCTGATTTAACATCATTAGTATCATATCCCAATTTTATTACCAACTCTTCTATTGAATTAATTCTAGTGTCTTTGGCCAGTGATGACATTTTCTCCATCTTGAATTATGAATTAATGTTATTCAATGAAGCTTGTAGTTTTGAAGTTGCCATAGTTGAACTGGTCAAAGTAGAATATATTATTTCTCCACCATGTTTATGCAGGTCAATCAGATCAATGGCATGAATTTGTTTGGTGTCAAAAGCAAAAATTGACGTCTTATAATCTTCTGCTCTTCTAGGGACTAGAACTTTGTCTTCCAAGAAAGCTAGTTAAAATTGTCCCCTTTTAGTGTCGAGTGTAGGCAGAAGTCTCTACTCGGTGGTAGAAGTCTGTTTCCAGAATTCGGAATATGTGGTGGCATTCAATGCTTCATTATTTCCTTTTATCTCTTTATACCTAGCAAAAAAATTTGTTGTTATGTACCATGAGAAACAAATGATATAGGAGAATCTATGGAAATATCCTCAATTCTTAGGAAGGTAGAAGTATGAGAACCTATCAATATCATTGTTTTCTACTCCTGTGAACCTTTTACTTGAAAGGGTTGCCCCTGAGTATTAGTTTTCTTTCTTCTTTTAAACACTTGGAATTTTGTCTCTTGAATTTCTGAAACTGAAGGAGACAAAATTGATCTTGGCCTCTTAGTCTCTTTCTCTTGAGGAACTCGAGTTTGTGAAGTTGTTTGAATATCAGTTTGTTCCTCTACCTCCTGCAATGTGTTCTCCCACCACTCCTCTTGATTTACATACTGTTCTATTTTGGCCTTGGTGTAGGTGCATAAGGTGTAGTCTTATGTTCAACTCTTAACTTAGAAATAATCCCTAAGGGATCATAAGACCAGCTGAAGCTCAATTTTAACTTCCTTTGTTTCAAGAGAAGATCTGTGTCCTTTGTTGTTGCTCTAGTGTTGATAATAAATGGTCCAATCTATGCTTTTAATTTAAACTAGGACTTCTTCTTGCTTGATACAAAATGTAGATCATCCATGTTTATCATTTGTCTTATATATTCTAGTGCAAAAATTTTGATTGGCACAAATTTTGGCAACCTATACAGAGGGAGCTCACACCCATAGATTCTAATTCATGTGTAGTTCTAATAGAGCTACTAGTGTCCAATCTTAGATTTCTCATAGAGGTGATGAATTATTTTTATTTCAGGTGAAATTGTAGGTAAAATTTCACTATTGAGAAGACGCAATGTAGTATGTAAAAACATATTTACATAATCATTGAAGGAGTACTCCACTCTATTCTTTCTTGGGGAGAATGGTGGTCTGAATCTTCCCCTTAACTGGCCCTATTGACTTCCTTGCTCATTAGACTGGCCTCTGTATGAGGCATATGGTTATTGGTATTTGCAAGTAAACTAAGTATAGAGATGACAAATATAGGTGAATTGGTAGGTAAATCTAATACTGTAACAGAAGAAAGTTGGCCCATCTTTCTTATTGTAGGATAGGAATGGTTATCTAACAAGAATCTTTGTAATTTCTATGTGGGTGGTACTCTAATTGTTAAAAAACATGGTTGTAAGCTTTTATGATTCAAAGCAATTTGAAGTTCAATACCCTGACATGTTTCACTAGCCCAAAAAAAATATGTATCATTTTAATATTGATCTCTATTATATTATTTATTGTGTATTACAGTAAATGATGATTTAATGATAATCCTTGTCATTATTGTATGTTATAATGTAGTAAATATTGATTTAATAATTCCAATCTCAATTATTATTGCATTATGCATCTATGTTTATTTCTAAGCATATATTTATGGGGTTTTCTTCATTCAATAGCTTGCGTATATTTATTTTTAATTGCTACTATCCAACCTAACTATGTAAAGTTAAAATGAGGACAACCTCGACAAGGCTGGAATCTAAGTGCGATATTTATCTTTATGAGACTTCTATTCATGTTCACACGAATGAAACATAATTTGAACGGTGATGTTATGTTTGATTAACTTGATGAACTTTGGTCTTTCTTATGTTAGTTAATCGCTCCATTTTGATGATAGAAAATATTTATCTAAATCATTTCTTAAAGTATTGAAGAAGAAATATATAAATATTTTTGGTTCAAATTGATTCATTATATTATTGGTCATATTTATTTTATAGTTTTGGAGTGAAAATATTGGAAGAATGAGTTTTTCTAGTGGTTTCAGTTTTAAAAATTGAAGGTGAGAAACTTAAAATTCAATAACCATTTTAAAGTTTCAAATAACAACTTTATGTGGTCTTGATTTGACTATGAACTTACATTCTATAATCTATACATTAATAATTTTCCAATAGTATAAGAACAATAATTTTATTAGAAGGTTATGCCTCTCAAAAGTTGACCTATCATGATTGACAACCATAATTCAAGAGGATGCAATGTCTGCCCTCTTACTTGTGGAGAAACAACTTATTAATTTTCCACTATTCTATGTTGTTACAATCAATTTAACCCAATTATTTTCTTCAATTAGGAATCTTTCATCACAAATTATTCTTCCAATATCAAGAGAAATTGTAGATAGAATAGTAAATGCAATAGACAATAGACAATCAAGAACAATAACAAGAGACACAAGGATTTGCTCAAAGAGCAGGGAAAAACCCCTGAAGGGGGCAAACCCTTTCAAATTTTTCTTCTTATTAGATTTTCATAAAATGTTGAGCAAAGAGAGAGTACAATGATCCAATTATTCAATCACAAGATTATCTAACAAAACCAACCAAACAATATCCAAGAGATGAGCCCAACAACAATACTGATCGGAATCACAGTTCCAAGTCATGTGGTTAACGGTCAAAGATTGCAGTCAGCTATCAAAATACTCTAGGTCCGAGCCACACAGAGCTAGTAACCATAAGTGTGGATGAAACTCTCCAATCATAGGGAGCACCCTGTATGCGTGTGACTACAACTGATATTTCCCTATTCCAAACCTACAACCACAGATCAAATTTTTCTTTTTAAACGTGTGAGCTCGGACTCTGCAATTTAGGACTTTTACGAACCATTTTTGCTAACGAATTTCAGACCTATGTGAGCCAAACAAAAGAAGAGAGAAGAAGATGATACTTGATGATGATGTCCAAATGAGGCTAACTTGACTTTTATTTATATGTTTCCTTGGAGACCCAATTTGTTTCGAGGCTAACCTGAAATTTTGTACATGTGGGTTTTCATATTAAAAATACATTTTCCTTAATCAAATGAAATTCTTCCAAAGGCTAGGAGGGGTCTTTCCTAATGAGGAAGGTGTTCTAAAGGAAGGAATTTATCCTTGAGCTTCCAAATTAACACTCCCTCTTAGCTAGGGAGAAATTACCAATTGCCACATGTGTCCCATCTCAAATATCAAATCAAATGTCATCTATGCTCATATGTTAAACACTCTCGAACCTAAAAGAGGAATAATTCAACATCAGAGGGGAGCTCAAGCTACCATCCTTTATCCACTAGTCATCACAAGGGAGTTCCAACTCAACCTGCATCATAAGGGAGCCCAACTCAGCCCACTATCCAAGGACAATAGACAGGATACAACTTACCATGAGGTAAGGCTCACAACTATCCTATCATCTGTTGATCTTCACATTAGTACCCATTATCCTCTATAGAGAGTTCTAGGTTAAGGAACTATGTCAAAGCATCTAAAATGTTGCTTTAATTTGGGTTTGGATGACTAATGCTTTAAACTGCTAAACAAATGCAAATACTAATTATTTATGATATAATAAAATGGTTCATTCTTCACCTTTAACAAAATTAAGATTTAAAATGTTTATGAAAGGTGGAATTTAAGATGATATATATGATTCCTTAAACATTCAAATAGAGTATTTAACTTGTCATAAATAGATGATGCGTGTAAAATCATTTTACAACCAAACAAAGCATATTTAAAGATAACATGAAGCAACAATTAAATTATGTAGAGGAATTAACTCAAACGAATAGTTTGAGTTAATTGATCTTTATAATTGATTATAACTTTGCAGGGGATTTCAGAAAGATTGATATTGAATATTATCTTACCCAAATTTCCTATTACCTTTTAGCATGTGTAGAATAAATAAAGATGGAAACATAATAAGAAACTAGAAAACTCACAGGAAAACACAAACTGCTTCAAAATGAGCCCAAAATCCTTCTATTAATCTCAGAAAAACTCAGAGAATTACAGTAATGCTCAATGGCTTATCACAAGAGTTGAACCCTTCCTACTTCGAATTACAAAGTATTTATATAGTTTCTAATCCAAATATCTAGACTTCAAATCAAAATTTATTATAAAACTATAATTTCCAAACTTATTTGGATTTATTACAAAAATAGAACTAGAAAAGAGGAAATATAAATGGTTTTGACATCTTGAACAGAATTCGAGGATTGTTTTTGGCGATTGGAGCTATAAAGTTGTTGTTCTGTTTGTTGTTCCTAGAAACCAGTTCTTTGTCCCTGAAAACTTGGTATTCTACTGCTGAAAATCTGTTGTCTCTCATTCAATGAGCTCACACAACTTGACCCATCTTTTTCATCACGAATAGAAAACTTTAATAATTTTCTTTATGATTCATCCACTTTAGTATATTTCTCAAAAGTAGGTCTAGTTATGAACATATTCTTGATCTCATGCTGAATTAATAAATCATAACTCAGACTTTCCATGAAATCCTTTGGAGTGATGGTTCCTTTGATTTTAGCAAATTTAGCTTTATCTATTACTATATCAAACAGTCTTTGTTGATATTCTTCCAGTGGAATTAATTTATTACCTATACCCTATAGACTTGGAAGTCCTTTTACATGCAATGAATTAAATTTTCTGTGAATTTCTTTGATCTGGAGCTCTAAATCATGACATTTATTCTCTAGTTGTAGCATTAAATTTCTTTTAGTGTGTAGCCTTCTCACCTCCAAGACAACTTTAGTTCTATCTTTGATACCATATTCTTCAAGCTCTTCTTTACTCTTGGAATTTATAACCTTTATTATTTTTGTAGCATCTTCTGGTTTGTGGTTGAGGTCTTCCTTTACTTCTGCCACTACTTTTTTTTTTATTTCTATAACAACTCTTCTTGTTCAAAAATAATCTCAATTGAAGGCCAGAATTCAGTAATTGATTCATTAATATTAAACCAAATATTTTCTTTGGCCTGAGCAATGGTCTGAGCAATCACAACTTCATTTTCATAAGTTGTTATTTGCTGAGTCAACTTATACCTTTTCTGCAACTTGGCCAAGTATGCATTATCAGTCTTAATCTTTTTCTCTTGGAGCTTCTAAAGTAGAGACTTTAATTTCTCAATTTCATGATCCTTTAGTGTCAAGTCTCCTATGGATTTTCATAAATTTGTTGCCGCATCAGTGGAATTTGTTTCCACTCTAGCAACTGTTGTTGTAGAAGTCCATGTTGTTGAAGTACCTACAATAGATATTGCTATGGGGATAGCTACTGAAACATCCAATTGTTCTTCTTTTTACTTTAACATTGTCTCCATTTCAGCCTCCATATTTTGTATCTGGACATTTTGTTCAGTTATCATTTTGAACATATTCTCTTTTTCTATCTCCAATTGACCTACTTCTTTTCTCCGTGAATGTTTTGTAGTAGGAAGATTCAACTATTTCCTTAATGCCTGAATATCAACATTGTTATTCTTAATCATTTCTTCAGCTGATTTAACATCACTAGGATCATATCCCAATTTTATTACCAACTCTTCTAATGAATTAATTCTAGTATCTTTGGCCAGTGATGACATTTTCTCCATCTTGAATTATGAATGAATGTTATTCAATGAAGCTTGTAGTTTTGAAGCCGCCATGGTTGAACTGGTCAAAGTAGAATATATTATTTCTCCACCCTGCTTATGCAGGTCAATCAGATCAATGGCATGAATTTGTTTGGTGTCAAAAGAAAAAAATGATGTCTTATAATCTTCTGCATTTCTAGGGACTAGAGCTTTGAGTTCCAAGAAAGCTAGCTGAAATTGTTCCCTTTTAGTGTCGAGTGCAGGCAAAAGTCTCTGTTGGGTGGTAGAAGTCTGTTTCCAGAATTAAGAATATGTGGTGGTGTTTAATGCTTCATTCTTTCTTTTTATCTCTTTATACCTAGAAAAAATGTTTTGTTGTTATGTACCATGAGAAACAGATGATATAGGAGAATCTGTGGAAATATCCTCAATTCTTGGAAAGGTAGAAGTATGAGAACCTATCAATATCATTTGTTTTTTCTCCTATGAAATTTCTATTTGAAAGGGTTCCCCCAGAGTATTAGTTTTCTTTCTTCTTTTAGACAGTTGGAAGTTTTTCACTTGAATTTCTGAAACTGAAGGAGACAAACTTGCTCTTGGCCTCTTAGTCTCTTTCTCTTGAGGAACTCAAGTTTGTGAAGCTGTTTGAATACCAATTTGTTCCTCTCCCTCCTACAAAGTTTTCTCCCACCACTCCTCTTGATTTGCATATTGTTCTATTTTTGGCCTTGGTGTATGTGCATAAGGTGTAGTCTTATGTTCGACTCTTAACTTAGAAATAATCCCTAAGGGATCATAAGACTAGGTGAAGCTCAATTTGAACTTCATTTGTTTCAAGAGAAGATCTGCGTCCCTTGTTGCTATTTTGTTGTTGACAATAAATGGTCCATTTGTGCTTTTAGTTTAAACTAGGACTTCTTTTTTCTTTATACAAAATGTAGATCATCCATGTTCATCATTTGTCTTATATATTCCAATGCAAAGATTCTGAATGGCACAAATTTTGGCAACCTATAGGGAGGGAGCTCACACCCATAGATTCTAATTTATGTGTAGTTCTAATAGAGGCACCAGCCGCCAATCTTAGATTTCTCAAAGAGGTGATGAATTATTTCGATTTCAAGTGAAATTGTAGGTATAATATCACTTTTGAGAAGACGCAATGTAGTATGCAAAAACAGATTTACATAATCACTGAAAGAGTACTCCACTCTATTCTTTCTTACCAATGAAGTCCAATGAATAATCAACTTAGATTTCCCTTGTGCATCTAATTTATGTAGTGGAAATTTGAATCTATCTGCTTGGAAAATAGAAATAAATACACAAGGACTAATTGATGCTTAAAAGCACCTTCAGTAGAAAACTTCAGAAACTGATCACAGATGCTCTCTACCAAAAATTGACTGTATTTAAAAATGAGTGATGGTTTATCTCCTGCTAAAAATACTGAAAAAAATTCTTGAATTACCTCATCAACCCACTGATCACTAGGGTAACTTAATACACATGAAACCATAGAGATGAATTGCCTAGACATTTCTAGAAATATTGAAGAAGAATAGGGTGGATTGGTTCTTGGTAACTCAACGTTCTGAGGTAAAAATGATTGGAAGATCTTGGCTCTTTGAGGGAATGTGAGTTTATGATAGATATCCATGAGAGAGACGATAGAAAAAGGATGTAGAGGGGTTGTAGGTTGAACTTGAAGGATTTGACATATTGACTCAGGAGTGATAGTAAACAAGACTTCGTTATTTTGGGCAATTACCACCCTCTGACTAGGTAAATACCTTAAATGACACTAGGTGACAAATTTAGGGAAGAAATGAGTCTGAGTAAAGACGAATTTAGAGAGGAAGGAGTCACATATGTTCAATTCGTCACTATCATCTAAGAACTTCTAATTTGCCTAATTGTGGAGTTCATAAAGATCAAACTCACACTGGATTTCAGATATTTTGTATTGCTTTTCAACCAAGGGAAATTCGTCTAAATTCACTACAGGGGATAACATTGTCCTTTCTACCACTAATTTGGACTTTCCTTTGGATGACAACATGCTGAACTAATTTATAGAAAAGTGTATCAAATTACTCCGAACTGGTGATCGTTGGTGTAGAAAATGCTTGTCTGTTGATAAAATCCAATTATGATTAAACTCCTGCAAGAGGATGGGAGAAAAGGAATGTGGAGAGCAAGAGAATGTTTTAGAGGGATTGGGAAAATTAACCATTTTGGCGCGTCTAGTTAATGCACTGGATGTTGGTGGGAAATATTTATTAGTATAATGGTTAATTAGTTGTTGGGTGAGGGAATTTATTAATCATAATGGTAATGTGGTATGTTCAAATTAGAGAGTGACAAGTGGCGAGGTGTAAAGAGGTGGCGGCAGGAGTGGAGCGGACGGGTGAATGGTTTTTGGGGAGGGGGGAATGGCTATGGAGGGGCCACGTAGCCATGGGAAGAATGCACAAAACAAATTTTCGGACCCCCCCCCCCAGTTGAACGTTGAAAGTGCGGGGGGAGGGGGTTCAAAGTTTATCACCCGCCATTGACTTGGGAGGAGGTGATCTCAGCCTTTGATTGTTGCTCAAGATTTATCGCAAGCTGACAAAAGGTCAAGTCTCATTAATTAATCAATGATTAATTAATATAATAACAATTTAAACAATAATGCAAATATAATGCCACGACATTTAAACAAGATCGCCTATTGCTTAGATTTCCAATTTTTTTTTTATGATATATATATATAATATATTATTTTTTATTTCCCATTTTATGTCTCTTTTCCTATTTTCTTTTCTTTCTTTTGTATTTTCTTTTCTATATTTTCTATTTTTTTCATTTCAACAAGGGAAATGAAAAATATTATATTGTGAAAAAAAGTTACAGCATTGGATCCATATGGGGACTTCTTCCCCCTATAGGATACAAAGAACTTGTAGATCCATGTGCCTTCTCCTCAGGCTATGGAGACTTTGTTGTGGAAATCACACTTGACAGTGAAATTTAAAAGAAAACTGGAAATTTACAATGAACAATGGCTATAAGCATTTTTAGTACTGAATGTAATGTTTGAGATATTTCCCATTGACTGGAAATGAAGAATGTTTTCCTTCCAGGTTCTGAAAAATAAAAGTATTGTTACCCTTTACTTCTGCAAAGTAGAATGGTCCCAACCACAAATTTTCAAATTTTCCATGCTTGCCTCTTTCCTCTCTTCTGGTATCCCATCTTAAAACTAGATCTCCTTGTCTAAAGTCCCTTTCTCTAGATTTTCTTCCAAATGAACTTTTCATTTTATTCTAATATTTCTGAAGTTTGAATTTAACTTCATCTCCATCTTGATTTAATTCAATGATCTGATTGATTCTTCTTGAAAAATCATCAACTTCATCATATTATTCCTACAGAAATTTCATGACTAGAAATGCTAATTGTGTGGGAAAAATTACCTCAGTTCCATAGACATGTTGAAAAGGAGACCTTCCTGTAGATCATTTGGGTGATACTCTCTTTTTCCACCCTTCATATTTAAGATGACTATCTCAACTCCTTTTATGATATTCCAATACTTTCTTAATGACCTTAACCAGACTTTTGTTTGATGATTTTGCTAATCCATTACCTTGAGGGTAATAAGGTGTAGAATGGTGTAATGAAATATGGTACTTCTGACAAAACTTTATCATTTTAATGTTTTTGAAATCTTGTGCATTATTTGTAACTATTTTTTGTGGAAAACCAAATCTAGACAATATGTTCTCTTCAATAAATTTGTTGACTACTGTATCTATTGCATTCTTGACAAGAATTGCTTCTACCTGCTTGGTAAAGTAGTCAATAGAAGTTAAAATCCATCTGTGTTGGTTACTTGATGCTGGAATTATTTCACCTATGAAATTTAATCCCCATTGTAAAAAAGATGCTTGAATTAAAACTAGAACAAGGGAAAATGTTGCTAATCTCTGCTTACCAGCAAATATCTGACTAGGAATAAAACTTCTTACTTTAGCTCCAACTATGCAGATAATTTAGGCCAATAGAAGCCTGCTCTCAGAACCTTGTATGCAATTGCCTTCCAAATATAATGTCCTCCACAAATACCTTCATGAAATTGTTCAATAATTTCATCTGTTTCACTTTCAGTTAGACATAATAAAAGGATATTGAGAAGATCCTTCCAATACAAATTGGCAATGATGATACAATAATTCATGGCTTTAAGTCTAAAAGATCTCGATTGATTCCTTGTAATTTCAGGAGGATACCTTAAATCTTGAAAAAAATTCACTATATCTCTATACCATTCTGAAAGTAAGAATTTTTCATCAATATGTAAAGGAAGATGAACAAGATCTGAACTGAGAGAAGGTTCTTGTGGATTCTTCTCACTTGAACTCGGAAAAATGGTATTGATACCAAGGAATTTACAATTTGATTCAGTCAAAATTTTAACTAAAACTTGTCCTTTTACCAATTTAGTAGGTCTGATATATAGATCAAATTCAAGTATTTTTGCAATCCATCTTCCCCCTTTTCCATCTGTATTAGGATGTGTCAAAATTTTCTTTATTGCATGGTTTAGAACATAAGCAATGACAAGGGAGTGTAGGACATAAATTCTAAATGCTTTTAGGGCTTTCACAAGGGCATATGCTTGCTTCTCTATGATATCAATCTTAGCTCATCATCTCTTATTACTTTGCTGAAAAAGTAAATGGGTTACTCATATCCATCATCATTTTTTGTAGTAAAACAACAACTAAGGTAATGTTAGAGGCAAAACAAAAGATACTAAATGTTTTTGGGTAGTTTGGACTAGCTAGTACAAGGGCCTTAGAAGTAGCCTTCCTGATCTGTAAAAAAGAATATCTACCATGTACTATCCATTTGACTTCATGATTCTTTTTAAGCATATTAGTAATGTATTTGACTATCTCAACATAATTACGTATAAATCTTCTCAAGAAATTTATTTTTCATAGTAATGCTTGAATTTCCTTTTTATTTCTAGTTAAAGTAATTACCTCTATTGCTGAGACTTTTTTTGGATCAATTACAACTCCTTCCTTTGAGATTATGTCTCCCAATAGGTTCCCTTCTTTCTTTGCAAACAATGATATTTTGGGATTAGGTGAAATCCCATATTTCCTACACCTTTCAAAAACATTCCCCAAGTGCTTCAAATCTTTTTCATCTGAATTAGAAAACACAGTTAAATCATCCATATAAATGACAATGAATTTATTTTTCTTACCAATAAATGCAATATCCATTCTTTTTGAAATGTTGCTCCATCATTGATTAGACCAAATGACATTATAACATACATAAATGTACCCCAAGGAGTTTTAAATGTTGTCTTTTCTCTATCTTTTGGACTAACCAGAATTTGATTATATCCAAAAAAATCCATATAACATGGAAATTCTACTTGAACCTGAGACTTTTTGAAGTAATTGATCCATCTTTGGTAATGGATAATTATCTTTTAATGAAAGTTTGTTTAGATTTCTATAGTCGACACACAGTCTTATTTCACCATTTTTCTTACTGGCAGGTAATAGGTTAGCTATCCATTCAAAATATCTTAAGGGAACAATTATTTTTGAATCCAATAGTTTTTTAATTTCTTTTTCAATAAATGGAAGCCAGACTGGATTTATTCTTCTTAACTTTTACTGAAAAAGTTTAGCTTCTGGTTTGAGAGAAATTTAATGTTGAATAATATCAGTGCCATAGGTTTTCAACTCATCATATGACCATGCAAATACATCTTTATAATGTTTGAAAATATTTACATATTGGTCTTTAATTTCCTGAGGAAATGATGCTGAAATTTTAACATTTCTAATTTCTTCAGAAGTTCCAATATTACAATCTTGAACATCCTCTTGTTGTGAATTTAATAATGAGGGTTTTTAGACATCATTATGATCAAAATTTTTTTCAATGGGAACTAATCCTTTGGGAATGTAATTATAGATAATTGAATGATATTGTGATCTACTATCTTTTGTTCTAACTTTAAATTCCGATTGTCTTCATTTGATTTACTTTCATCAATTTGTTCTTCTTCAATATGCAAGACTGAGAATTCATCTATTCCTTGTAAGATTTTTTTTAAGAGTTTATCATCTTTGAAAACCTACTAGTGTTTAAGGTTATCTGGAATAGAGGGCCTGTATTTTACTTCAATTTGGTAATGCAATTACATAGGATCAGGAATTTTAAAGGAACTGGCAAAAATTGCTAAGGGATCAACATGGGTGTTTTTCTTCTCTTGGGATTGATGTGATGTTAAAATCTTGAAAGTAATTTTCAATACAATCCCAAACTTCATTCCTGTAAGATCTAATCTTAGGGTGCTTATTTTTTCAAAGGTTTCTAATTTTTTTTTTTAAATTAACTCTGAATCACTATACACAATCAATTTTTCTTTTCAAACGTGTGAGCTCGGACTCTGCAATTTAGGACTTTTACAAACCATTTTTGTGAACCAATTTCAGACCTATGAAAGCCAAACAAAATAAGGGAGAAGAAGATGATGCATGATGATGATGTCCAAATGATGCTAACTTGAATTTTATTTATATGCTTCCTTGGAGACCCAATTTGTTTTGAGGCTAACTTGAAATTTTGTACATGTGGGTTTTCATATTAAAAATACATTTTTCCTTAATCAAATGAAATTCTTCCAAGGGCTAGGAGGCGTCTTTTTTAATGAGGAAGGTTGTCTAAAGGAAGGAAATTATCCTTGAGCTTCCAAATTAACACTCCCTCTTAGCTAGGGAGAAATTACCAATTGCAACATGTGTCCCATCTCAAATATCAAATCAAATGTCATCTATGCTCATATGTTAAACACTCTCGAATCTAAAAGAGGATAATTCGACATCAGAGGGGAGCTCAAGCTACCATCCTTTATCCACTAATCATCACAAGGGAATTCCAACTCAACCTGCATCACAGGGGAGCCCAACTCAACCCCCTATCCAAGGAAAATAGACAAGATACAACTTACCATGAGGTAAGGCTCACAACTATCCTATCATCTGTTGATCTTCACATTAGTACCTGTTGTCCTTTGTAGAGAGTTCTAGGCTACAGAACTATGTCAAAGCATCTAAAAGGTTGCTTTAATTTGGGTTGGATGGCCAATACTTTAAACTATTAAACAAACGAAAATCCTAATTATTTATGATATAATAAAATGGTTGATTCTTCACCTTTAACAAAATTAAGCTTTAAAATGTTTATGAAAGGTAGAATTTAAGATGATATATATGATTTCTTAAACATTCAAATCGAGTATTTAACTTGTCATAAATAGATGATGCGTGTAAAATCCTTTTACAACCAAACAAAGCATATTTAAAGATAACATTAAGTAACAATTAAATTATGTAGAGGAATTAACTCAAACAAATAGTTTGAGTTAATTAATCTTTATAATTGATTATAACTTCGGAAGGGATTTCAGAAAGATTGATATTGAATCTTATCTTACCCAGATTTCCTATTACCTTTTAGAATGTGTAGAAACAAATAAATATGGAATCATAATAGGAAACTAGAAAACTCACAAGAAACCACAAACTGCTTCAAAATGAGTCCAGCATCCTTCTATTATTCGTAGAAACAATTCAAAGAATTACATTCATGCTCAATGGCTTATCACAAGGGTTCAACCCTTCCTACTTCGAATTACAAAGTATTTATAGAGTCTCTAATCAAAATATCTAGACTTCAAATCAAAATTTATTATAAAACTATCTTTTCCAAACTGATTTGGATTTATTACAAAAATAGAGCTAGAAAAGAGGAAATATGAATTGTTTTGACATCTTGCACAAAATTCAAGGATTGTTGTTGGTGATTGGAGCTAAAGTTGTTGTTCTGTTTGTTGTTCCTACAAACCACTTCTTTGTCCCTAAAGACATGGTATCACGATGCTGAAAATCTGTTGTCTCTCATTCGATGAGTTCATCTAACTTGCCCCATATTTTTTCATCAGGAATAGAAAACTTTAATAATTTTCTGTATGATTCATCCACTTTAGTATATTTCTCAAAATTAGGCCTAGTTATGAACATATGCTTGATCTCATGCTGAATTAATAAATCATAACTAAGACTTTCCATGAAATCCTTTGCATGATGGTTCCTTTGATTTTATCAAAATTAGCTTTATCTATTGCTATATGAAGCAATCTTTGTTGATATTCTTCCAGTGGAATTAATTTATTACCTATACCCTACAGACCAGGAAGTCCTTTTACATGCAATGAATAAAATTTTCTGTGAATTTTTTTGATTTGGAGCTCTAAATTATGAAATTTATTCTCCAGCTGTAGCATTAAATTCTTTTAGTGTGTACCCTTCTCACCTCCAAGACAACTTCAGTTTTGTCTTCGATACCATATTCCTCAAGATATTCTTTAGTCTTGGAATTTATAACCTTGATTATTTTTGTAGCATCTCTTGATTTGTGGTTGAGGTCTTCCTTTACTTTTGCCACCGCTTCTTTTGATTTCTGTAACAACCCTTCTTGTTCAAAAATAATCTCAATTGAAGGCCACAATTCACTAATTGATTCATTAACATTAAGCCAAATATTTTCTTTGGCCTAAGCAATGGTCTGAGCAATCACAACTTCATTTTCATAAGTTCTTATTTACTGAGTCAACTTATAACTCTTCTGCAACTCAGTCAAGTATGGATTATTAGTCTTAATCTTTTGTTCTTAGAGCTTCTGAAGTAGAGACTTTAATTTCTCAATTTCCTGATCCTTTAGTGTCAAGTCTCCCATGGATTTTCATAAATTTGCTGCTACATCAATGGACTCTGTTTCCACTCTAACAATTGTTGTAGAAGTCCATGTTGTTGAAGTACATGCAATAGATATTGCTATGGGGATAGCTACTAAAACATCCAAGTGTTCTTCTTTTTCCTTTAACAATGTCTCCATTTCGGCCTCCATATTTTGTATCCAGACATTTTGTTTAGTTATCATTTTGAACATATTCTCTTTTTCTATCTCCAATTGACTTACTTCTTTGGTCCGTGGATGTTTTGTAGTAGGAAGCTTCAACTATTTCCTTAATGCCTGAATATCAACATTCTTATTCTTAATCATTTCTTTAGCTAATTTAACATCATTAGGATCATATTCCAATTTTATTACCAACTTTTTTAATGAATTAATTCTAGTATCTTTGGCCAGTGATGACATTTTCTCCATCTTGAATTATGAATGAATGTTATTCAATGAAGCTTGTAGTTTTGAAGCCACCATGGTTGAATGGGTCAAAGTAGAATATATGATTTCTCCACCCTTCTTATGTAGGTCAATCAGATCAATGGCATGAATTTGTTTGGTGTCAAAAGGAAAAGTTGATGCCTTATAATCTTCTGCATTTCTAGGGACTGGAACTTTGGGTTCCGAGAAAGCTAGCTGAAATTATCCCCTTTTAGTGTCGAGTGCAGCCAGAAGTCTCTACTATGTGGTACAATTCTATTTCCAAAATTCAGAATATGTGGTGGCGTTCAATGCTTCATTCCTTCTTTTTACCTCTTTATACCTAGCAAAAACGTATTGCTGTTATGTACCATGAGAAACATATGATATAGTAGAATCTATGGAAATATCCTCAATTCTTGGAAAGGTAGAAGTATGAGAACCTATCAATATCATTGTTTTCGTCTCCTATGAACTTTCTGCTTGAAAGGGTTCCCCCTGAGTATTAGTTTTGTTTATTCTTTTAAATAGTTGGAAGTTTGTCTCTTGAATTTCTGAAACTGAAGGAGACAAACTTACTCTTGGCCTCTTAGTCTCTTTCTCTTGAGGAACTCGAGTTTGTGAAGCTATTTGAATATCAATTTGTTCCTCAGGCTCCTGCAAAGTGTTCTCCCGCAACTCCTCTTGATTTGCATATTGATCTATTTTTGGCCTTGGTGTATGTGAATAAGGTGTAGCCTTATGTTCGACTCTTAACTTAGAAATAATCCCCAAGGGATCATAAGGCCAGGTGAAGCTCAATTTGAACTTCATTTGTTTCAAGAGAAGATCTGTGTCCTTTGTTGCTACTCTGGTGTTCACAATAAATGTTCCAATCTGTGCTTTTAGTTTAAATTGGGACTTCTTCTTGCTTGATACAAAATGTAGATCATCCATGTTCATCATTTTCCTTATATATTCCAATGCAAAAATTCTGATTGGCACAAATTTTGGCAACCTATAGGGAGGGAGCTCACACCCATAGATTCTAATTTCTGTGTAGTTCTAATAGAGGTACCAGTCTCCAATATTAGATTTCTTAGAGAGGTGATGAATGATTTTGATTTCAAATGAAATTGTAGGTATAATATCAGTGTTGAGAAGACGTAATGTATTATGTAAAGTTTTTTTATATAATTAGTGAAAGAGTACTCCACTCTATTCTTTCTTACCAATGAAGTCCAATGAATAATCAACTGAGGATTCCCTTTTGCATCTAATTTATTTATTGGAAATTTGAATCTATCTGCTTGGAAAATAGAAATAAATACACAAGGACTGATTGATGCTTAAAAGCACCTTCGATAGAAAACTTCAGAAACTGATCATGGATGGTCTCTGCCAGAAATTGACTGTATTTGAAAAAGAGTGATGGTTTATCACCCGCCGAAAATACTGAAAAAAATGCTATAATTACCTCATCAACCCACTGATCACTAGGGTAACTTAATAGACATGAAACCATAGAGATGACATGCCTAGACATTTCTAGAAATATTGAAGAAGAGTAGGGTGGATTGGTTCTTGGTAACTCAACGTTCTGAGGTAAAAATGATTGGAAGATCTTGGTTCTTTGAGGGAATGTGAGTTTATGATAGATATCCATGAGAGAGTCTATAGAAAAAGGATGTAGAGGGGTTGTAGGTTGAACTTGAAGGATTTGACATATTGACTCAGGAGTGATAGTAAACAAGACTTCGTTATTTTGGGCAATTACAACCCTCTGACTAGGTAAATACCTTAAATGACACCAGGTGACAAATTTAGGGAAGACATGAGTCTAAGGAAAGACAAATTAAGATAGTAAGGAGTCCCATATGTTCAATTCATCACTATCATCTAAGAACTTCTGATTTTCCTAATTGTGGAGTTCATAAAGATCAAACTCACACCGGGTTTAAGATATTTTGTTTTCAACCAAGGAAAATTCGTCTAAATTCACTACAGGGGGCAAAATTGGCCTTTCTACCACTAATTTGGACTTTCCTTTGGATGACGACATGCTGAACTAATTTACAGACACGTGTATTGAATTACTCCGAACTGGTGATCACTGGTGTAGCAAATATTTGTTTGTTGATAAAATCCAATTATGCATGCACTCTTGCAAGAGGATGGGAGAAAAGGAATGTGGAGAGCAGCAAAATGTTTTAGAGTGATTGGGTGAATTAACCATTTTGGCGCATCTAGTTAATGCATTAGACGTTGGTGGGAAATATTTATTAGTATAATGGTTAATTAGTTGTTGGGTGAGGTAATTTATTAATCATAACGGTAATGTGGTATGTTCAAATGAGGGAGTGGCAAGTGGTGAGGTGTGAGGAGGTGGTGGTCGGAGTGGAGCGAACAGGTGAGTGGTTTTCGAGGAGGAGAAATGGCTGTGGAGGGGCCATGTAGCCATGGGAAGAATGTGCAAAACAAATTTTCAGACCCCCCTGGTTAGACGTCAAAATCGCGGGGGGAAGGGGTCCAAATTTTATCACACACCATTGATTTGGGTGGGGGTGATCTCAGCCTTTGATCGTTGCTCGAGATTTATCACAAGCTGACAAAACGTGAAGTCTCTTTATTTACAATGCATTAATTAATCAACAATTAATTAATATAATAACAATTTAAACAATGATACAAATATAATGCGATTACATTTAAACAAGCTCACCTATTGCTTTGGGATTTCATATATATATATATATATATTTATTTCCATTTTATTCTTTTTCCTATTTTTCTTTTCTTTCTCTTTTTGTATTTTCTTTTCTATATTTTCTATATTTTCTATTTTTCAACATAAGGGAAATGGAAAATATCATCGAACGAACAAGCGGATGGGAAGGAAGAATCATCGGCCAAGCCGGGTAAGGAGGAACGGTAGGAACACGTGGGGAAGAGGTCTAGACAGCTCTCTGATAGATCATGACATCTCCTCAGCTTGCAGAGCACCCCCAAATACGACTCCAGAAAAGAATCCATGCTATGGTGAAAAAAAGTTACAACATTGGCTCCATCTAGGGACTACTTCCCCCTATAGGATGCAGAGAACTTGTAGATCCGTGTGCCTTCTCCTCAGGCTATGGAGACTTTGTTGTGAAAATCACACTTGACAGTGAAATTTAAGAGAAAACTGGAAATTTACAATGAACTATGGCTGCAAGAATTTTTAGTACTGAATGTAATGTTTGAGATATTTCCCATTGACTGGCAATGAAGAATATTGTCCTTCAAGGTTTTGCAAAATAAAAATTATTGTTACCTTTACTTTTGCAAAGTTGAATGGTCCCAACCACAAATCATCAAATTTTCCATGCTTTCCTCTTTCCTCTCTTCTAGTATCCCATCTTAAAAATAGATCACCTTGTATGAAGTATCTTTATCTAGCCTTTCTTTCAAATAAACTTTTCATTTTATTATGATATTTCTGAAGTTTGAATTGAATTTCATCCCTATCTCGATTTAATTCAATGATTTGATTGATTCTTCTTGAAAAATAATCAACTTCATCATTTTATTCCTATAGAAATTTCATGACTAGAAATGTTAGTTGTGTGGGAAAAATTACCTCAGTCCCATAGGCTAGTTGAAAAGGAGACTTTCCTGTAGATCATTTGGGTGATACTCTATTTTCCGAACCTTCATATTTAAGATGACTATCCCAACTCCTTTTATGGTATTCCAATACTTTCTTAATGACCTTAACTAGAATTTTGTTTGATGATTTTGCTAATCCATTACCTTGAGGGTAATAAGGTGTAGAATGGTGTAATAAAATATGGTACTTCTGATAAAAATTTATCATTTTAATGTTGTTGAAAGCTTGTGCATTATCTATAACTATTTTTTATGGAAAACCAAATCTAGACAATATGTTCTCTTCAATGAATTTGATGACTACTATAACTATTGCATTCTTGATAGGAATTGCTTCAACCCGCTTGGTAAAGTAGTTAGTAGCAGTTAAAATCCATCTATGTTGGTTACTTGATGCTGGAATTATTTCACCTATGAAATGTAATCCCCATTGTAAAAAATATGCTTGAATTAAAATTTGAACAAGGGACAGTGTTGCTAATCTCTGCTTACCAACAAATATCTGACTGGGAATACAACTTCTTATATTAGCTCCAACCTATGCAAATAATTTAGGCCAATAGAAGCCCGCTCTGAGAAGCTTGTTTGCAGTTTCCTTCCAAGTATAATATCCTCCACAAATACCTTCATGAAATTGTTCAATAACATCATTTGTTTCACTTTCAGTTAGACATAATAAAATGATATTGAGAGGATCCTTCAAATGAAAATTGGCATTGAAGACACAATATCTGATGGTTTTAAGTCTAAAAGATCTAGATTGATTCCTTGTAAATTCAAGAGGATACCTTAAATCGTGAAGAAGGTTCTTATGGATTCTTCTCACTGGAAATAGAAGAAGGTTCTGGTGGATTCTTCTCACTTGAACTCGACAAAATGGTATTGATACCAAGAAATTTACAATTTGATTCAATCAAAAGTTTAGCTAAACCTTGTCCTTTTACCAATTTGGTAGGTCTGATATCTAGATCAAATTCAATTATTTTTGCAATCCATCTTCCCCTTTTTCCATCTGTATCAGGATGTGTCAAAAATGTCTTTACTGCATGGTTTGGAACATAAGAAATGACAAGAGAGTGTATGACATAAATTCTAAATGCTTTTAGGGCTTTCCCAAGGGCATATGCTTGCTTCTCTATGATATCATATCTTAACCCATCATCTCTCATTACTTCGCTGAAAAAGACAATGGATTACTCATATCCATCATCATTTTTTTTGTATTAAAACAACATCTAATCTAATGTCAGAGGCAAAAGAAAAGATACTGAAGGGTTTTGAGTAGTCTGGACTAGCTAGTATTAGGGCCTCAGAAATAGCCTTCTTGATCTGTGAGCTTGTACTTTCCATTTGACTTTATGATCCTTTTTAAGCATATTAGTAATGTGTTTGACTATCTCAGCATAATTAGGTATAGATCTTCTCAAGAAATTGTTTTTTCCTAGTAATGCTTGAATTTCCTTTTTATTTCTAGGTAAAGTAATTACCTCTCTTGCTGAGACTCTTTTTGGATCAATGACAACTCCTTCCTTTGAGATTATGTGTGTTATGAAACTAGCTCACAAAAAGATAAAAAGATAGATCAACGCCTTAGAGTTCAGCCTCTTCGAGGGGACAACCTCCTTTACATTACATAAATGAACAATTCTTAGATGATACAAATGAAATGACCTCCTTTCTATATATAGGAGTCTAAGGGGTCATAATATAATCAGAGCCAACATAACAGTAATAATGTAAGGGTGCAATAATAACAATAGTGGGCTTCTATGGGGCAGAATAGTAGCAATATGGGCACTACATGGGTACATCAATATAATAAGGGGGTTGTACCAATAACAATAAGGGGTTAGACTAGTAGTATAGGGGCCTAACATTCCCCTCTCCTTCAAAAAGTGTTGTCCTCAACGCTTGAGTAGTTCTTGATGCTTCTTTATAAATACTTTCCCTTGAATTAGGATCTTTTGAAACTTTTGAATAAGTGGCCATACTTCTTCGTCTTTCTTCCATTCATCCCTTGCTTCATTTATCTAATCTGGTTGGATAGTAGAAATAGCACAAAACACCGCTTCCACATCCTCATCCTTTCTTGAGAGTGCATCTACAACAAAATTTTGCTTCCCTTTTCTGTAGATGATGTCAAAGTCATAACCCAACATATTTGTGACCCATTTTTTTTGTTCTTCTAAAGATAATAGTTGTTCTAAAAAGTATTTAAGACTATGATGATCCATTTTTACCTTGAAGTGTCTTCCCATTCGGTAAGGTCGCCATTTCTTAAGTGCCTATAATATTGCCAACATTTCCTTCTCATAAATAGCTTGCTTGAGATGTAGCAGTAAAAATACCCAATCAACTACATCAAAATATTTTTCACTACAATGTTGATCTACCTGTTGTTTCATTCGATTTTGCACCAAAGTGGCGCTATCCTTTAAAAGTTGGAGAACTTGTTGTTGATGCTCGATGTGATCTTTCACTGCTTGAACCTTTTTCTTCTTGATATTTTCTTCTATCTTTAGAGTTTATGGAGTGGTAATTTCTTCCAATCCTTTACAAGATATGGTCAGATTCATTTTTGGATGCTTGATGTGATCTTTCACTTCTTGAACATTTTTCTTCTTGATATGCCCTTCTATCTTGATAGTTTGACGAATGGTAATTCCAACCAATGAACTACAAGATATGGTTGGATTCATTTCTTATTTCTCGATGTGATATTTCACTTATTGCACCTTTTTCTTCTTGATATGTCCCTCTATCTTGAGAGTTTGAGGAGTGGTAATTCTTGCCAATGCTTTACAATATATGGTCTGATTCATTTCTTCTTTCTTTGGGGTTGCGTCCTAGTGTATATCCTCTTCTTTTGATGTTTCTTGATCCTTTTCTTCCTCTTCTTCATATTCTACATAAAATAATTTCTTCTCAGCACACTTATGACCTTTAGTGCATTTGCTATCACAATTGTAACAAAGCCCTTTTCTCTTTTTTCTTCCAATTGTTGTGGTGTAACCCTTGTAGGTTGTGGAAGGCTAGAAGAAACAACACTTCCATATTTATAGTTGTGAGGGGTAGACTTCCTTGTTTCCATAATATATTTTACTTTCCACTATGTAACAAAGCCCTTTTACTCTTTCCAATTGTTGTGGCGTTGCTCTAAAGAAGGTGTTGCTCTTTGTATCCTCATAATGTGCTATCATTTCCTCTGTGAAAATTGACCACGTAACAAGTTGTTTACGAGAACAAAGCCCCTTATACCATAAACCTTGATCCGGTTCTAAATATGAAGATGCAATACATACCTTTTGTAACAGTGGTACACCATGTAGATCAAAATATTGCTCCATCTGAAGTATCTAGTTTACCAGATCCTTGCCATCAAACTTCCTCATCTTTCTTTTTCTTGATTTTAGGAGCTCAATCTTGAAATGAATATAACTTTGTACTTTCAGATCTTTAAGTTTTGAAATTGTGATCTGTAGTAGCCCTCTACGTCCTCTTTCCAATGCTACCAGTCTGATCCAAATTGGATTCTCCAAGGAAGAGTTATGCCAAGTCTCCCACAGTGACCTGATTATAGACTAGTTCAGTAGAGTGAACTTGTATGACATTCCACGTGTCACTATTTCAACCTTTGGATCTTAAAAAAATATATACAAGAAACTACAGTCCATCCTCTTTCTGTACCTTCTGACGAAATTTCAATTTGATGCTCAGAGAGAAAGTTATGACAATTTTCCCCAGGTCACCTGTTTGGAATGTAATTCAGGAGTTTGAAAAAAGACCGAATTCCTCATATCACATCTCCGCAAATATAGTGCAAAAAGATCTTAAATTCGGACTCGAGGTTCAATGCAATTTCTTCTCAAATGGGTTTTTTTTTTTGCTTCTAAAACATCGCAGAAAAACGTTATAGCGAAAATGCCACAATGACCTATTTGGAGCAGTAAAACCCTAGAATCCAAAGCTCTGATACCAAATGTTATGAAACCAGCTCACAAAAAGATAGAAAAGATAGATCAACACCTTAGAATTCAGCCTCTTCGAGGGGGAAACCTCCTTTATTTTACATAAATGAACAATTCTTGGATGATACAAATGAAAAGACCTCATTTCTATATATAGGAGTCTAAGGGGTCATAATATAATCAGAGTTGACATAACAATAATAATGTAAGGGCACAATAATAACAATAGTGGGCTTCTATGGGGCACAATAGTAACAATATGGGCACTACATTGGTAGATCAATATAATAAGGGGGTTGTACTAATAACAATAAGGGGTTACACTAGTAGTATAGGGGCCTAACAATGTGTCCCAATAGCTTCCCTTCTTTCTTTGCAAACAATTGTTTTTTTGGATTAAGTGAAATCCCATATTTCCTACACCTTTCAAAAACTTTCCTCAAGTGCTTCAAATATTTTTCATCAAAATTAGAAAACACAGTTAAATCATCCATATAAATGATAATGAATTTATTTATCTTACCAATAAATGCAAGATCCATTTCTCTTTGAAATGTTGCTCCAACATTGATTAGACCAAATGACATTCTTACATACATAAATGTACCCCAAGGAGTTGTAAATGTTGTCTTTTCTCTACCTTTTGGACTAACCAGAATCTGATTATATCCAAAAAAACCCATATGACATGGGAATTCTACTTGAACTTGAGAATTTTTTAAGGAATTGATCCATCTTTTATAATGGATAATTATCTTTTAACGCCAGTTTGTTTATATTTCTAAAGTCGACACACAGTATTATTTCACCATTTTTTTTACTAACGAGTACTAGGTTAGCTATCCATTCAAAATATCTTAAGGGAACAATTATTTTTGTATCCAATAGTTTTTTCATTTCTTTTTCAATAATTGGAAGCGAGACTAGATTTATTCTTTTAAACTTTTGCTAAAAAGGTTTAGCTTCTAGTTTGAGAGGAATTTAATGTGGATAATATCTATGTCATAGGTTTTCAACTCATCATATGACCATGCAAATACTTCTTTATAATGTGTTAGAGCCTAGATTTACCTCAAGCTGAAAAGGTAAGATTCTAGGTCCACATCAAACCACGCTCAGCCTCGTAGCTAGCCCTACGAGGACAAGAGAGGGCTCTCTCTGGGTCAAACTTAGTAAAAATAAGCAATAGGGTCTAAGATGACTCACAATGGATACTGATTTTAGGCTAGTAAATTAATATGAAAGAGGTAGTTTAATAAATGACTGAGTTTTCAGGGCTGTATGGGACAAAGAACAACATGAACTGGGAAATTGAATGAAAGACGCAAAGTATTTTGTGAGGCAAGATAGGCAGGAGGTTTAGCAATCAATTTGAAGTAATATGGAGTGAAAAGACTATTGAAAGGTTGAAAAGGGCATAACCAATGAATCCTTTTCAAACACAAGAAGACACATAGAAGATGAATGCTTTTCTAAGGCAGAGAAATAAACTAGATTCTACCTTCCTTACTTAAAAACATTCAACTGGAAATGATTATGAATGAACTGTAAAACATAACAAGATACATATGCAACAAAAAGAAGAAACATATGCTAAACTCATACCACATGAGTCTCATGAATCAGAGTTGCATCATTTTATTAATTTCCTGGTCAAACTGCATAGTGAAGCGCTGCATTTTCTTCCACGCCTTTTCTAGAACTTGGACCCTTTACAAGTGATTTTCAATACAATAAATAAACTCAACTATGAGAAAACATATCAACCAAAATAAGGAATTGTTTAATCATCATTAACAAACAAAAGCTGAAGAGCCAACCATTTGTCCTGAAAGGGAGCAGCGTTCAGTTGATGACCAATGAGTAGGCAGAACCTGTAGCGCAGACCTTCTGAGTCGCAACTGAAGACAAAAATAGACCATCCAATCCTATTTCTCTATTGGGGTAGATATTCTTCGTTCTAAATTTAGGCTTCGGTCTTTGATTTTTATCCTTTTACATTTGTCGTTGGAATAGAAACTAATTTTTAATAAAAATGGCTTTTAAATAAGATTTCGCCTTTAATGAAGGGAACAAAATGTATTGTTAATGAATGATCCCAGTTGCAATTTTTCTAAACTCAATAATATCTCCTTCAATACCAGCGAAGGCCCCGTGTGTACAAGTTCCATACAATTTTTCGAATGCTCCTCTCATACCAATTTGAAGCCTCTCGGCTTCGGCGCACAAAAGCATCTTGTTAATATGGGGAACATGGAATGGCTACAGACGAACAAGCAGATGGAATGCGTCTTTTTTGGCGAACTTGGCCATGTACTTGTTACAAGCAATACGGGTTTCTTCCAATGCCTCGCTTGTTACATTATATTTCTCCCAACTCACCAGGTGAACGAAAAAAGGAAACTCGTCAGCTGCTATTTTCTTGGCACCAACATCGTATATACGAATTTTGAGATTTGGAACACCTGACAGTATCGATATTTCGAGTAGGGCTTGTTCTTAATCTAATGATAACATCTTGCTAGAACATCCTTTATAATTTACAACAGCGAGCCGAACGCCCGCAATGGAGATGAATCCTTCATGGATCAAAACAATGATACGACACACCTGCAGTTAGGGAGCATAGTTAGTTTGAAATTTTTATGAAGTAGTGGTGAAAAACTGGCTTGTCAGCCCTTTGCGCCGCGTGCACATCCAGTGCGCCATGCAGGCTATATGCGCCGCGCTCGTTGGAAAATACACAGTGGCAGGAGGCCCTATGTGCTGGGACCTCCCAATGCGTCGCGTCTTCTCCCAATGCGCCGCGCGCACTCCAAACACACAGTCTCAACCTTAAACTCACAGTTTCACCTTCTTCACAATTCACCTCGGCTTCTTTACCCTAGAACATATTTTGTTGGAACTGAAGAAGTCAAAGAATCATTATCCATAGTCAAGTCTGCATGGGAGGGAGATCTGTTGAGCTTCACTTGATTCTATTTTCTTTGTATATGAGGGGGAAAGGTAGGCACAATCTTTCCATAGCCTTTGAGGCATTATGACCATCAGCAAGCCACAACCCATCATTTTCAAGCCTGATATCACTGACACATTTGTTGGTGGTAACCTGAAAATCTGTCTTGTGGGAGCATGCCATTCATTTATCAATTGAGCTATAAAGCTAAGAAGAAGGAGACAAATCATGAAAAATCCAATATTCTTATGGTCAAAAGCAGCATGATCTGCAGCCAGAAGGACCAAACACAAAGCAAAAAAATCCTACTTCACATGAAACAGAGATGATCTCCACAACCTGGATTCATCTACTAATGTAAGGTCTTTCCACAACCAAAAATAAAGATTGGAAAGTTGTAATGGAAACTACAACTAAAATCTGAAGATTCAGATGTACAATAAGCACCAACATTGATCCCCAGTGCCATTCTTCTTGCTAAATCTAAGACTGTGTAATAAATTATGAGGATCCCAAAAATATTTTGAAGCATAGGTCAACCGCATCCTCTCCATCATTAGAAGTTAATATTCTATCCTTGCCATTTTAGCCCTTACACTTTCTATCTGAGTTAACATGACTTTAGATGCTCCTCGTAAATCCTCAAACAACAGACCAAATCTAATTATAAATGATAATCTCAAATTATTCCTGACGATCCATTCTTGCTATTTTGTTAGGTTCAATTAACATTTTAACTATGTTTTAATACCAATGATCTTTCTGAATTTCTTGATCAACTTCCTTGTATTGCAAAACCACACCAATAACAATAGCAAATGAAATGAAAACCAATGCTAACAATAGAAAAGTTGTGGGGATACCTAGCAGTAGGGCACCAATAATTATTGCAGCAATTGATCCATCTTTTATGAGAAATGTAGTTGCATGGCACATACATGGCAGTGCAAGTATCAACAAAAACATCTCAAATCTCGGTATCACCAGAGCACCAGATTTTGGGCCTATCTCTTTGCCATATCCACTTTTTCAATTGCAGAAGTAAAAGGATAAAGATGTGGACAAGCATCTAGCCACCTCCAATGACAATTAACCAGAATATGTTCCTCCTTGGATTGTTGGATCATAAAAAATTATATTTGTACCCATGACATTGGATCATAAAAAAAATCCAATGTTGTAGTGCTTTGAAACCTTTGACACTTCACCTCATGGCCTGCAGGCATTATTTGACATTCTGAAGACAAACCCTAGACCTAGAAACTGAAAAAAAAAACTCTTTTTGACCAAAATAGCATCTATGACTGTAAATGACTGAAATCAATTTTCGTTGAACTTTGATAAATTTTTACCAACCCAGCAGGTACAATCATGAGGGAAATGAGTGAAGAAACCCTTCCGTCAGATAATATATGCTTCCTAGCAGAATGCAAATGACTGAACATGAATGAGACACCTAAAAAAATGAAAAGCAACAAAGAGTTTTTTATCTCTGACGGAGGTATAACTAGACCGACTCTAACATAATGTTTGAAAATATTTACATATTGGTCTTTAATTTCCTGAGGCAATGATGCTAAAATTTTAAAATTTCTAATTTCTTCAGAAGTTCCAATATTACAATCTTGAACATCCTCTTGTTATGAATTTAATAATGAGGTTTTTGAGACATCATTATGATCAAAAAGTTTTTCAAGGGGAACTAATCCTTTTGGAATGTAACTATTAGATAATTGAATGATATTGTGATTTGATATATTTTGTTCTAGCTTTAAATGCTAATTGTCTTCATTTGATTTACTTTCATCAATTTGTTCTTCTTCAATATGCAAGACTAAGAATTCATCTATTGCTTGTAAGAATTTTTTTAAGAGTTTATCATCTTCGAAGACCTACCAAAGTTTAAGGTTATCTAGAATAGAGGGCCTATATTTCACTTCAATATGGTAATGCAATTACATAGGATCAAGAATTTTAAAGGAACTGGTAGAAATTGCTAAGGGATCAATGTGGGTGTTTTCTTCTCTTGGGATTGATGTGATGTTAAAAGCTTGAAAGTGATTTTCAATACAATCCCAAACTTCAATCTTGTAAGATCTAACCCTAGGGTGCTTAATTTTTCAAAGGTTTCTAATTTTTTTTACAATTAACTATGAATCGCCATACACAATCAAATTATAGGCCTTTAGGCTTTTAGCTAACTATAATCCTACAAGTATGTCTTCATATTATTCTACATTGTTTGTAAAATCAAAGTTTAATCTAAAGGTTTGGGTTATGTTTTTCTTATCATGAGAAATGAGTACAATTCCCACCCCAACTCCATCTTTGGAAAATGCTCCATCAAAGTACTTTTTCCCAATATCAGTATTGAAAATTGGAGTATTAACAACTTAATTAATGCTGATCTGAGAATTTGAAAGATCATTATCAGCTAGAGTAAAGCACCCAAAATATTTATCAATATTATAAATTGGATTATTGATAGCTTGATTTCCTTTACAAACAATGTTAATAAATCTGACCTCTCTATGTAACCTTAAATGTTCACCTCCATAAACTAGGATTGTAGCAAATGACATGTCCATTTGTAAATTCCCTCCCAATTTTGCACAACAAGATCTAGACAATAACATTCCAAACTTGGGTGGAATGTATGTGACCACTATATCCAGACTATACTCTTGACAGGGATTTGGGCAAGTGATACCACTAAATCTTTGACTAATCCGAGACAAGGTACCTTTATAGAATCAAAAGTGTATAAGTCATGATATGGTTTGGTGATTTGCAGTTGAAGTTAATCCATGAGGAGAAGCCCCAAAATCTAACATGCAATTATATAAAAGGAAGTCATGAATTTTCAAGGTGACATAGAAGGGAGGTACAATTTCATCAATCATGTCAAAACTAGGACCAAAAACTACTTGAGAGTTTTCATCTTGCAAACTTATGACATCTTCTTCTGCATCACTACTTGAAGATTGAACCCATTTTGAAACTTGAATTTTATAACTTGTATTTTTAGAGTTCAAATAATTGAATTGGAATTTTAACTCTTTCTATTTCTTTTTCAACAGTAAACATTGTTGGAGTAGTTTTTTCAGGAATATTTTGTTATAGTAACTGATTAAGTGTTCCACTTAAAGATGTTTGTTTTTTAGAAGTTTTAACTTGAGAATCATCAAAGGTTACCTTTCTGGTTGGTCTACCAGGTCCTAGTCTAGGCCTTAAGTCACATCTTTTGTTTAACTCAACAATGAGAAATTCAGAAAAAGCTTGATATTTAGAAATTTGAGAATTTTCTTGATTTTGGGCAGAAACCTGATCCTGATTTATTGGAACAATTTCCTTGTGGGATGAGGAATCTTCAAGCTGATTGATATCATTTGCAACACCATGAATAGTTTCTTCAGGGTCTTGATCATCAATTAATAAGGGAAGTTGGATTTGCTATTCATTATTTGGCCTTTACAAAATGTGAGGTTGAAAAGGTTTTCTATATTGAACTTATGGTATATTTTTAATTGGTTGAACAAATCTAGGTTGATGTTCCATCTTAGATATTCTATTAGAAAGGTTTCTAAGGAGAGAAGTTATTTCATCAATTTTGGTTCCTTCATCCTTAGTTTTTTATGATGGTGCACCTTCTTCTCTAGCTTTCATCCTCTTTTCAACCTTTTTAGCTTTTACTCTCAGTTTACTAGATGCTAAACTATTAGCTTCAACTTCAATTGCATTAGTCTGCATATCTGCTAAAGTTTCAGATTTCCTTTCTCTAAGCATAACAACAAAATCATCTTCAAATGACTTAGAAAATCTAACTTTGGCAGAAGTTACTGGGGATTTATAGTCTGGGGGCATTTTATTATACAATTTATTAAATATCTTTATGAAATTAGCAATAGGTTCATTTGTGTTTCTTTTCAAATATTCAAATTTAGTTAAATAGTAAACAACATCTTTCTTAATTCCCCACTGACTCTTAAATTTTTTTAGTAATTAAGCCTAGGAATTTATAGTATTTGGTTGTAATTGTCTAAACTAAATTCGAACATTTCCTTCTAATGATTGGATAAAGAATCTAGTATAAACATCTTCTTGTTGGATATTCATATTATCAGTAAAATCTAAAAATGCAACTAGATGATTTTCAATAGATGGACATGTTTCTCCATTGAATCTGGGTAAATGTTTCAAATATCCATTAGGAAATGGATGGAGTTGAGATGCAAGAGGAAGGACTAGGGTTGCATAATGAGATGCTGTGATTGGAAAAAATCCAGCCATTGAATTTGGTAATGTAGGTGAAGATGAGGATGAAGATGAGGAAGTAGAAGGAGAAGAAGATGACGGATGCTCGGAAGAAATTACTTGAGATAAAGAAGGATGATAAGAGGTGGAAGGAGGTTCTATGAATTGAGAAGGGATAACTAATTTTTGAACTTCTGAGATAGATTTATATTCTTCTTCAAAAGAAAAGGGACTGGTATAAATAGTAAAACCTTCCCCAGGCTTGATATAAGTAGATGGGTAGGTTTGTATCAAAGAAGAAATAAAATTAGCTGGTTTAAAATCAAGTAATTCAAGCCCTAACTAAGCTTCTGTATCAACCGCCTGTGAAGTAGGAATGGAAAGGCGAATTGATTCAAATTGATGAACCAATAAAGTTGATTGAAGGTCAACTCCTTTAGAAAATAGTTCTTACACTTTTGGTGGTAGATCTGATAATTTTGTAGGAATTAGGATAGGTTGTAAAGGATAAGGTTGTGATATAGTTTCTAGTGGAAGAGATGTATGAATAGAAGAAGGGCCTTCTAATCTCTGTCTAGAAGAGGCAATTGTTAGTAACCTTTCAAGATCTGAAAATGGAGATTGAAGCTCAAAGTTAGAATGAGACCTAGTGTGCTTGTGTGATGCCAGGTTTACTTAATAGAGTCATAAGGTGAATGATTTTAGCTAGCTAACTTCTTATTCACCTTTAATAAGAAACTTTTATCATTTTCCCAGGGAAAAGAAACTTCAAATTTTCGTTCCCCGACAATGATGCTAATCTGATGTTTTCCTTTGTAGACAGTTCTAGGCTAAGGAACTATGTCAAAGCATCTAAAATGTTATTTTAATTTGGGTTTGGATTACCAATGCTTTAAACTATTAAACAAATGAAAATCCTGATTCTTTTTTTATATAATAACAGGGCTAATTCTTCACCTTTAACAGAATTAAGCTTTAAAATGTTTATGAAAGGTATAATTTAAGATGATATATATGATTCCTTAAACATTCCAATAGAGTATTTAACTTGTCATATATCGATGAAGCATGTAAAATCATTTTACAACTAAATATAACATATTTAAAGATAACAGGAAACAACAATCAAATTATGTAGAGGAATTAACTCAAACAAATAGGTTGAGTTAACTAATTTATGTAATTGATTATAAATTCATAGAGGATTTCAGAATGATTGATATTGAATCTTTTCTTACCCATATTCCCTATTAACTTTTAGCATGTGTAGAAATAAATAAAGATGGAAACATAATAAGAAACTAGAAAACTCACAGGAAAACATAAGCTGCTTCAAAATGAGTCTAGAATCCTTCTATTAATTTCAGAAGCAGTTCAGAGGATTACAATCATGCTCAATGTCTTATCATAAGGGTTCAACCCTTCCTACTTTGAATTACAAAGTATTTATAGAGTTTCTAATCAAAATATCTACACTTAAAATCAAAATTTATTACAAAATATCTTTTCCAAGCTGATTTGGATTTATTACAAAAATAGAACTACAAAAGAGGAAATATGAACTATTTTGACATCTTGCACAAAATTCGAGGATTATTGCTAGTGACTGGAGCTATACAGTTGTTGTTATGTTTGTTGTTCCTAGGAATTTGCTATTTGTCCCTGAAAACTTGGTTTTCAGCTGTTGAAAATATGTTGTCTCTCATTCAATGAGTTCACACAACTTATCCCATCTTTTTTCATCACGAATAGAAAATTTTAATAATTTTCTGTATGATTGATCCACTTCTTTGTAATCAAAAGTAGGCCTAGTTATGAACAGATGCTTGACCTTATGTTGAATTAATAAGTCATAAGTAAGACTTCCATGAATTCATTTCAAGTGATGGTTCCTTTGATTTTAGCAAATTTATCTTTGTCTATTGCTATATCATGAAATATCTGCTAATATTCTTCTAGTGGAATAAATTTATTACCTATACCTTGCAAACCTGGAAGTACTTTTACATGTACTGAATTAAATTTTCTGTGAAACTTTTTGATCTGGAGCTCTAAATTATGACATTATTCTCCAACTGTAACATTAAATTTATTTTAGTTTGTACCCTTCTCACCTCGAATACATCTTCAATTCTATCATCAATACCATATTCTGCAAGCTCTTCTTTAGTCTTGGAATTCAAAACCATGATTGTTTTTGTAGCATCTTTTGGTTTGTGGTCAAGGTCTTCCTTTACTTCTTCCACTGCTTCCTTTGATTTTTGTAACAACTCTTACTGTTCAAAAATAATCTCAACTGAAGGCCACAATTCAGTAATTGATTCATTAATATTGAGCCAAATATTTTCTTTGGCCTGAGCAAGGTCTGAGAAATCACAACTTCATTTTGATAAGTTTCAATTTGTTGAGTCAACATGTAACTTTTCTACAGCTCGATCAAGTATGCTTTATCAGTCTTAATCTTTTGTTCTTGGAGCTTCTCAAGTAGAGTCTTTAATTTCTCAATTTCTTGATCCTTCAGTGTCAAGTCTCCCATGGCTTTTGATAAATCTGCCACTACATCAATGGACTGTGTTTCCACTGTAACAGTTGTTGTTGTAGAAGTCCCTGCTGTTGAAGTACCTGCAATAGATGTTGTTATGGATAGGTTCTAAAACATCCAACTGTTCTTCTTTTTCCTTTAACAATCTCCATTTCAACCTCCATATTTTGTATTTGGACATTTGGTTCAATTATCATTTTGAACATATTCTCTTTTTCTATCTCCAATTGACTAACTTCTTTGGCTTGTGGATGTTTTGTAGTAGGAATCTTTACTTGTTTCCTTAATCATTAGATATTAGCGTTCTTATTCTTGATCATTTCTTTAGCTTCTTTAACATCATTAGGATCATATCCCAATTTTATTACCAGCTCTTCGAGTGACTCAATTCTAGTATCTTTGGCTAGTGATGACATTTTCTTCATCTTTAATTGTGAAAGAATGTTATTTAGTGAATCTTGTAGTTTTGAAGCTTCCATTACTGAACTGGACAATATAGAATATATCATTTCTCCATCCTACTTATGCAGGTCAATCTGATCAATGGCATGAATCAATTTGGTGTCAAAAGAAAAAATTGATGTCTAATAATCTTCTGCACCTTTAGGGAATGGAAATTTGGGTTCCAAGAAAGCTAGCTGAAATTGCCCCTTTGCAGTGTCGATTGCAGATAAAAGTTTGTGATGGGTAGTAGAAGGATGTTTCTAGAATTCAGAGTATGTGGTGGCCTTCATTGCTTCATTTTTTTTTATCTCTTTATACCTAGGAAAAATGCTTTTTTGTTCTATACACTGAGAAACAAATGATATAGGTGATTCTATGGAAATCTCCTCAATTCTTGGAAAGATAAAAGTATGAGAACCTGTCAATATCATTGTTGCTTGCTCCTGTGAACTTTCTACTTGAAGGGGCTCCCTCTTATTATTAGTTTTCTTTCTTCTTTTAAACACTTGGAAGTCTATCTCTTGAATTTCTGAAACTGAAGGAGACAAACTTTCTTTTTGCCTCTTCCTCTCTTTCTCTCAAGGAACTAGAGTTTGTGAAGTTGTTTGAATATCAATTTGTTCTTTGGCCTCCTAAAATTTGTTCTTCTGCCACTCCTCTTGATTTGCATATTGTTCTATTTTTGGCCTTGGTGTATGTGCATAAGGTGTAGTCTTTTGTTCGAATCTTAACTTAGAAATAATCCCCAATGGATATTAAGACCAAGTGAAGCTCAATTTGAAATTCATTTGTTTCAAAAGAAGACCTACCTCCTTTGTTGTTTCTCTAGTGTGACAATAAATGGTCCAATTTATGCTTTTAGTTTAAACTGAGACTTCTACTTGTTGGATACAAAATGTAGATCATCCATATTCATCATTTGTCTTATATATTCCAGTGAAAAAATTCTAATTGGCACAAATTTTTGCAACCTATAGGGAGGGAGCTCACACCCATACATTATGATTTATGTGTAGTTCTGATAGAGGTAACAATATACAATCTTAGATTTCTCATAGACGTGAAGAATTATTTTGATTTCAAGTGAAATTCTGGGTATAATATCACTCATGAGAAGACACAATGTAGTTTGTAAAAACAAATTTACATAATCACTGAAATAATACTATATGTTCTTTCCTACCAATGAAGTCCTATGAATAACCAACTGACGATTCCCCTGTGATCTAATTTATGTAGTGGAAAATTGAATCTATTTTCTTGGAAAAATAGAAATAAATACACAAGGAATGATTAATTCTTAACCTTCAGTAGAAAACTTCAAAAACTGATCATGGATGCTCTCTACCAAAAATTGATTGTAGTTGAAAATGGGTGATGGTTTGTCACACGTTGAAAATACTAATAAAAATGCTAGAATTACCTCATCAACCCACTAATCACTAGGGTAACATAATAGAAATGAAACTATATAGATGACTTGCCTAGACATTTATGGAAATATTGAAGAAGAGTAGGGTGGATTGCTTCTTGGTAAGTCAAAGTTCTAAGGTAAAAATGATTCGAAGAACTTGGCTTTTTGAGGGAATGTGAGTTTCTGATAGATCTCCATGAGAGAGTCTATAGAAAAAGGATGTAGAGGGGTTGTAGGTTGAACTTGAAGGCTTTGGCATATTGACTCAGGAGTGATAGTAAACAAGACATTATTTTGGGCAATTACGACCCTTTGATTGGGTAAATACCTTAAATGACACCAAATGACAAATTCAGGGATGAAATGGGTTTGAGGAAAGACGAATTGAGGTAGGAAGAAGTCCCATATGTTCAATTGATCACTATCATATAACAACTTTTGATTTGCTCAGTTGCGGAGTTCATAAAGATCGAACTCACACTAGGTTTCAAAGATTTTGTATTTCTTGTCAACTAGGGGAAATTCATCTAAATTCCCTAGAAGGGGAAACATTGGGATTTCTACCACTAATTTGGACTTTCCTTTGGATGACAACATGTTGAACTCTAAATTTGCAGACAAGTGTATCAAATTACTAGGAACTAGTGATCGTTGGTGTAGCAAATTCTTGTCTGTTGATAAAATCCAATTATGCCTATGTTGTTGCAAGAGGATGGGAGAAAAGGAATGTGGAGAGCAACATGACGTTTTAAAGGGATTGGGCGAATTAACCATTTTGGCGCATCTAGTTAATGCACTAGCTGTTGGCGGGAAAGCTTTATTACTATAACGGTTAATTAGATATTGGGTGATAGAATTTATTAATAGTAATGGTAATGTGTTATGTACAAATGAGGGAGTGACAAGTGGCAAGGCGTGAGGAGGTGGCGGTGGGAGTGGAGTGGATGAGTGAGTGGTTTTCCGGGGGGGTGTAGGTTGTTTATGTTTTTTGAGAGGGGGGTCGTAAAATGGTTGTGGAGTGGCCACGTAGCCATGGGAAGAATGCACATAACAACTTTTTGGAACCTCACCCTCCTTTGTTAAATGTTGCAAGCATGGGGGTGGGTCTGAAGTTCATCCCCCGTTGTTGATCCCGGCGGGGATGATCTTGGCCTTTGATTGTTGCTCAAGCTTTATCACAAGCCACCAAAACATCAAGTCACTTTATTTACAATGCATTAATTAATCAACTATTAATTAACATAATAACAATTTAAATGATAATATAAATATAATGCAGTGATATTTAAACGAGCTCGCATATTGCTTTGGGATTTCATTTTTATTTTTTTTGATACTATTATATATATATAATATATATATATATATATATATAATATATATATATATATATATATATATTATATATATATATATATATATATATATATATATATATATATATATTATACTATATATATATATATAATAAGGGAAATGGAAAATATTATATGGTGAAAAAAAGTTACAATATTGGCTCCATCTGGGGACTGCTTCCCCCTGCGAGATGCAGAGACATTGCATATCCATGTGCCTTCTCCTTAGGCAATGGAATCTTTGCTATGAAAATGACACTTGATAGTGAAACTAAAAAGAAAACTAGAAATTTAGAATGAACTATGGCTGCAAGCATTTTTATTACTGAATGTAATGTTTGATATTTCCCATTAACTGAGAATAAAGAATATTTTCCTTCCAGGTTTTGCAAAATAAAAGTATTGTTACCCTTTACTTCTACAATTCTTAATGGTCCAAACCACAAATTGTCATATTTTCCATGCTTGCCTCCTTCTCTCTTATGGAATCCCATCTTAAAACTAGATCACCTTGTCTAAAGTCTCTTTCTCTAGCCTTTCTGTCAAATAAATTTTTCATTTTATTCTGATATTGCCGAAGTTTGAATTGAACTTCATCTTTGTCTTGATTTAATTCAATGATTTGATTGATTATTCTTGCAAAATCATCAGCTTCATCTTATGATTCCTACAGAAATTTCATGACTAGAAATGCTAGTTGTGTGGGAAAATTTGCCTCAGTTCCATAGACAAGTTGAAAAGTAGACTTTCCTGTAGATCTTTTGGGTGATACTTTATTTTCCCAAACTACATATTTAATATGGCTATCCCAACTCCTTTTATGATCTGCCAATACTTTCTCAAGGACCTTAACCATAATTTTGTTTGATGATTCTGCTAATCCATTACCTTGAGGATAATAAGGTGTAGAATGATGTAATGAAATCTGGTACTTCTGACAAAAATCTATCATTTTAATGTTGTTGAAAGCTTGTGCATTATCTGTAACTATTTTTTGCGGACAACCAAATCTAGACAATATGCTATCTTCAATGAATTTGATAACTATTGTATCTATTGCATTCTTGACAAGAATTACTTCTACCCGCTTGGTAAAGTAGTCAGTAGTAGTTAAAATCCATCTGTGTTGGTTACTTGATGTTGGAATTATTTCACCTATGAAATCTAATCCCCATTGTAAAAAGGTGCTTGAATTAAAACTGGAACAAGGGGAAATGCTGCTAATCTCTACTTACCTTCAAATATCTAACATGGGATACAACTTCTTCTAGCTCCAACATGTGCAACTAATTTAGGCCAATAGAAGCCTACTCTCAAAATCTTGTATGCAGTTTCCTTCCAAGCATAATGTCCTCCACAAATACCTTCATGAAATCGTTCAATAACTTAATCTGTTTCACTTTCAGTTAGACATAATAAAAGGATATTGAGAGGATCCTTCCAATACAAATTGGCATTGATGATACAATATTTCATGCCTTTAAGGCTAAGAGATCTAGATTGATTCCTTGTAAATTCAGGAGGATATCTTAAATTGCGAAGAAAATTCACTATATCTCTTTACCATTCTGAAAGTAGGAATTTCTCATCAATATGTAAAGGAAGAGGAACAAGATCTGAACTGGAAGAAGGTTCTTATGGATTCTTCTCACTTGAATTGGAAGAAGGTTCTTGTGGATTATTCTCACTTGAACTGGAAGAAGGTTCTTGTGGATTCTTCTCACTTGAACTGGAAGAAGGTTCTTTTGTATTCTTCTCACTTGAACTCTGCAAAATGGTAGTAATACCAAGAACTTTACAATTTGATTCAACCAAAAGTTTAGCTAAACCTTTTCCTTTTACCAATTTGGTGGGTCTGATATCTAGATCAAATTCATGTATTTTTGCATCCATCTTCCCCTTTTTCCATCTGTCTCAGGCTATGTCAAAATTGTCTTCACTACATGGTTTGGAACATAAGAAATGATAGGAGAGTGTATGAAATACATTCTAAATGCTTTTAGTTCTTGGACAAGGGCATATTCTTGCTTCTCTATGATATCATATCTTACCTCAAAATATCAAATTACTTTGTTGAAAAAGATAATGGGTTGCTCATATCCATCATCTTTTTTTTGTAGTAAAACAATAGCTAAGGTAGTGTCAGAGGCAAAATAAAAGATACCAAAGCGTTTTGAGTAGTCTGGACTACCTAGTACCGAGGCCTCAAAATAACCTTCTTGATCTGTGAAAAATAATATCTAGCCTGTACTTTCCATTTGACTTCATGATCCCTTTTAAGCATATTACTAATGTCTTTGACTATTTCAACATAATTAGGTATAAATATTCTCAAGAAATTGTTTTTTCCTATAAATTCTCAAATTTCGTTTTTATTTCTAGGTAAAGTAATTACCTCGATTGCTGAGACTCTTTTTAGATCAATGACAACTCCTTCCTTTGAGATTATGTATACCAATAGATTTCCTTCTTTCATCACAAACCATGATCTTTTGGGATTAAGTGAAATCCCATATTTCCTACACCTTTCAAAAACTTTCCTCAAGTGCTTCAAATGTTTCTCATCATAATTAGAAAACACATTTAAATCATCTTGATAAATGGAAATGAATTTATTTATTTTACCAATAAATGCAAGATCTATTGCTCTTTGAAATGTTTCTCCACCATTGATTAGACCAAATGAAATTCTAGCATACATAAATGTACCCCAAGGAGTTTTATATGTTGTCATTTCTCTATATTCTAGATTAACCAGAATCTGATTATATCCAGAAAATCCATGTAACATGGAAATTCTACTTGAACCTGAAACTTCTTAAAGTAATTGTTCCATCTTTGGTAATGGATAATTATCTTTTAACGATAGTTTGTTTAGATTTCTAAATTCGACACAAATTCTTTTTTCACCATTTTTCTTCTTGACAGGTACTCGGTTAGCTATCCATTCAAAATATTTTAAAGGAACAATTATTTTTGCATCCAATAGTTTTTCAATTTCTCTTTCAATAATTGGAAGCAAGACTGGATTTATTCTTCTTAACTTTTGCTGAAAAAGTTTAGCTTCTGGTTTGAGAGAAATTTAATGTTGAATAATATATGTGTCAGAGGTTTTAAACTCATCATATGACCATGTAAATATGTCTTTATAATGTTTGAAAAGATTGACATATTGGTCTTTAATTTCCTGAGGCAATGATGTTGAAATTTTAACATTTCTAATTTCTTCAGAAGTTCCAATATTACAATCCCGAACATCCCCTTGTTGTGAATTTAATAATGAGGTTTTTGAGACATCATTATGATCAAAAAGTTTTTCAATGGGAATTAATCCTTCTGGAATGTAATTATTAGATAATTGAATGATATTGTGATCTACTATTTTTTGTTCTAACTTTAAATTCTGATTGTCTTCATTTGATTTACTTTCATCAATTTTTTCTTCTTCAATATGCAAGGCTGAGAATTCATCTATTGCTAGTAACAATTTTTTTAAGTGTTCATCATCTTTGAAGACTTGCCAGTGTTTAAGGTTATACGAAATAGAGGGCCTATATTTCACTTCAATTTGGTAATGCAATTGTGTAGGGTCAAGAATTTTAAAGAAACTGGCAGCAATTTCCAAGGCATCAGCATGAACGTTATCTTCTCTTAGAATTGATGTTGTTATCACTCCTCTAGATCTCTAAAGCTGAGGAAGAGTCCAACTGAGGTAACCACAAACCAACCTTTTGACTTGGTAGCTAGCCCTACCAAGTCGGAGAGGGCTCTCTCCAAAGAATCACAACCAAGAGGACTGGATAGATTAGGGTTTTAGGCTAGATATGATGTGTAGTGGTTGTTTAATTTGTTTTGGTGGGGTTGTTGGAAGAGGATTACGTCAAAAAGACTAGGTTAGGGAAAATGAAGGTATGATTGCAGACATCTGATGGAGCAAGGTAGGTAAGCACTCAAATACTTTAAGGTTCTAAAGTGAGATGGATAAGACCGGTGAGGTGCTAGAAAGAGAAAGACAAACATGTATTCTTTCTAAATCGAAGAAACTGGACAAATTATGAAGATTTCACCAAAACAGATCATCTAAGATGTATTCTGCTTATCAACTTGAAAATCAACATATCATAGAAGTGAACTGAAATACGGAAATACAAAACATTCAAACATATGAAACATAAGAAGAAACTATGTCAAAATTCCATAACATATGTATTCCACAAAAATAGCTGCAACTCATTCATTAAATTCAGCCAAATACTTATTACACTAGTGTCTCTGATCAATAGCCAAACATCCAACTGATTCCAACCCTTCTCTTTGGTGAATAAAGGGACTAAATAGACATTAAAACCACTTCCCCTCATCCTTAGCGGTCGAATCCATGAGGTGAGGAAGGTATTACACAAAAGTCTAAACTGATAGCTAACTTGTAGGATGGTCCAAGTGACTCATTCCTATCTTAAGTGAACTCATTCATTACTCCTCATCTGCTTGATTTACCTAATGCATTTAGTGTAGGTAACAATAAAACACATAATAATTACATCATCCTTATTAATTACATGAGTAAAACATCAATTTCGAGAGAAACATTGAAAATCTAGGTTGACTATCAAACGCGCCCTCTCTTTGTAAAACGCGCCCTCTCAATGTCAAATTCACCCTCCAAGTTTAGGGATGATTTTGGGTGCCTTCTCGGTGTCCAAATTTGCTCCAAGATGGCTTCTTGGAAATCTCTTCAAGTATAATTTCCAAACATGTCTTCAGTTTTCAATTTTGAGCTCATTTTCCCTGTCAAAAACACTATCTCCCAAGACTAGTAAACACACCATGCCCAAGCCAAAAATGAGGCAGAAAGGTGGTTTTTGACCTCTTTGACTGACCTGTTTGTCTCCAAATGCCTAGAAAATCCACAGGGTGCATGTCCTCATCACTTTGAATCTAATTATGTTGACCTTTTTCTCATTATATACCCCAAAAAAGAGCGCAACACCCTAGGTGTTGCGTGTATGACCCTTTTCACTATGCTAAAATTGCCTCAAAAAACACAGTAATTCAGAAGTTACAAAATTTTCTTAAAAACTTGTCAAAATTGGTGGGATGGTAGCTGATCATGTGTTTGAGGCATGGACTGATGCCTCAGTAAGAATTTCTAGTCTCCTTTTCTCCTCTTGATTGGTCAAGGCTTCAATCTTTGCATGGGCTCTTTTGAGCTTAGCTCTTGCAATTTTGTTTCTCATGGCATAATACTTTGTCATCCTTATCTAAATATCATTATCCTTTTCAGCACTGAATAAGAGTTTCTCAAGATGACCATTCACTCTCTCAAGCCAATGTTCCTGGTTCTCATTTACCATTTTGGAAAATTTCTCATTTAGGGTGAGCTCATTAGCTAGTTTTGCCTCCCTTTGCTTTTCTATCTCCAAAGCTCTCTTTAGGCTTCTAGTTCTTGGCCTTCTTCTTGGCATCTGTTCCTCCAGCTGGTCACTGTATTCTCCATATGACTCATCAAGTAAGGAATTAGCCTTTTCATCCTCTCTCTTTGCTTTTATGAGATAAATCTCCATGAGCTCATGTTTGACCTCAAACTTCCTGTTCTCCTATTCATAGTATGAAATACTTTATTTGGCTCTTTGCAAGTTGACCTGGAGCTCTCCTATGAGTGAATTATTCTCCCTCATGACAATGGTTTTGTTTTCACTGTCATCATTTTTGCATAGGTCAACTAAGTGAAAATCCCTCTCTGTCTCATGGAGGTCCTCCTCCTGTTGTTGGATCTCTACCTCTGTTACCTTTTCCTTACCCTTTTGTACCTAATTTGCTGATGAACAAGGCAAGGCCCCTTCCACAATATGTGGGGAAAACACTTGCCTATGCCCTCTCTAATAGGTATGTATCAAGGTACCTAAACCAACCCTTTTAGTCCTACTATTCTCACCATTCTCAATGTGTTCTTGCTCATTGCCTTCATCTCTGCCAGGTGAATGAATAGGCTCCTGAAATGGTGATGATGGAGGTGGTGGTGTGGATGACTCATTAGATGAAGATGAATGATCTATGGGTAGAGGTGGAGGAATGGAGGTGGGTGGATGAGATGATGAAGGTGCTTCTTGGCGATGCTGAATAGGTGGGACAGTGAAAATCTAATTGGATATAAAGGTGTTCCATGCAATGTTTAGCTAATTAAGGTAATGGAGGACTATCATCTTAATGAGGGAGTGGTGAAAGATACTTTGCATTTGATGATCATAATCTTTCTTTTGGGAAATGAATGACAGCTTGTCAATGCTCTGGTAAAGATAGTAGACCATATTGAGCATTTTGACTCTTGTGAACTGCATGAGTAGTCGGATGTGATAGGAATAAAGCCTAGAAAACCTACCCTCACAGGTGAAGTACTTCATGATGATTTTCATCATGGGAACATATCTGTCTAGGAGGTAAGAGAAAGGAAAAATCCTCTTTCTCTCATTCTTGTACCGTGTTTTAAGATATGGCTCATAATAGAAATGATCCAATTCTCCTTGTTTAAACCATTTTTGCCCAACATTTGGGATCCCAGAGGTAGTTGATATGATAGCAGGAGATACAGTGAAGGTGACGCCAGCAAGGGTTACCTAGTTGTCATGGAGGTTGGTGATGAATAATCTGGTCAACACAGGATGATGTTGGATCCTTTGCACTTTTTCACAAAACTCAAAACAACCCACATGCTTAAAGCCTGACACAGTGATGGGAGATGCCATGAGTTCTCTGGTATTTTCGTTGGCTCATGTCTAATGATTCTCCCTCCTTTCTTAGATCACCTCATCTCCTGTCTTCCTCACTATGACTTTTGTTCTCTTCTTCTGCCATGCGTTATTTGAGTCAAACTCTAGGGAGATTATGAAATGGAATGTAGGTGTAGAGAGTATGGAATGGTGTGAGGAAATTGAGGAGACGGAAATGGGGATGTGTGATATGAGGGAAGTGATAGGGGTAGTTTTGAAATGTAGGAATGGTAGTGGGAAGCTAGGAAATGGAATTTAGGAATGAGATTATGTTACTAGGGTTTTGAATCTAGTAGGACACCAAAACACAATGAACCACCATATAATTCAACTATGGAAGAGAGAAGTGATATGATTTCAACCTACTTATTTTCTGGAGCATGATGGTAGCACATTTTGAAGCTTGGAGATGATGTAGTGTTTTTTGGGTGATCTCTGGATGTTTTTAGGCAAAGGTGCAACAATCTGGTCAAACGCGCCCTCTCTTAACAAGAGCGCAGTGCCCTTAGGAAATGCATAGAGTTTTAAGGAAAATGCACAAAACTCTGGTCAAATGCACCCTCCAAGTTCAGAACACGCCTTCTTCCCATGTTTTGCACAATTTCACCTAAAACTTGAATATTCCCTATTGCTGATGATTCTTTGAGAGTGTAGGAGTTAAAATGGATGTTGAATTGATGTCTTTAAGGGATTTTATACTTGAATGGGTTTGATTTATTGCTTTGAAAACCCATTTTCTAATTTTTCACGTCACTTTTCAAATTTTCACACTAATGCTTTTTTGACTTTTGAATTTTTCCTTTGACAAGTGGATGATGCTGAAGCTTTTGGTAATGGATTTGAGTAAACAACTAAAATGGTGACTTATTACATATGATAACATAAAATTACACAAATAAAATAAAATAAAAATATTACATTTCTCTTTTGAAATAAAGTTACAAACAGGAACGAAATTCTTCCTTAAAATTAAATTTGGTACTTTGGCAACCATGGTTCCATACTTGTAAACCCTTATTTAACTAAAAAAGGGATATTATTTGTTTTACTCTCATAGTTTATTGGCCTTATGCAGTGAGATGGTGATTTATTGGACCTTGGGAAATTGAAACCTAGGTGACCTAACGGAACCTTGAATGACCGGACTTTAGGTGGACTTGACTGACATGAAATGAGCCTTTACAGTCAATGGATGCTCAACAAGACACATGAAGGTCGGCCAGCAAATACAAATTTTTTGAGAGGGGAGTGTGATTTTTTATTTTGGGCTACCATCAATGAGTAAATTTTTACATGATGACCTAGGTGGAATGATAAAAATTTCAAATGGGACACTAATATGATATAAAAGAGGAGTTTTGATCACTGATGGTAGTATGCAAATACTGAATCTAACATTGGCCTTATTTGGGGATGGAAGCTCCTTGGAGGTGCCAAGAACACCGTAGACCAAGTGCCTAACTATATGGGCCAATACAATCAAAAAATCAAACTGGGATGCATGAGTAAATGATGACAACTCAAATAATTCAAACTGACTCAAAATTGACTTACATGACTAAGGACTAAATGCTAAAATGACAAAAAATCAGTGAAGCTCCATGGCCTTCACTTTGGGCTCTGAACTCCAATGATCTTCAGCTTCACACTTGTAGAAAATTTAAAAGATATGTCCAATGAAACCAGGACAATTTAGAAAAGATAATGCTTGAGGAGCCTACCATTTACTGGTCCTCCTAAGCATGGTTCTCCATTCATCTCATCCAACAAGAAATCATTTTTTCCCCAGAAAGCTGAAACCTGATAAGGGCCTTTCCATAAGTTCTCAAATTTTCCATGTTTACCCTTGTATTCGTTTCTAGCATCCCAATGAAGTACCACATCTCCAATTTTGAAGTCATCTTCCTTTGTTTTCTAGTCATAGATCCTCTTTATTCTCTCATGAAGCTTGGAGGTGTTCTAAAATACCTCATCCCATGTCTGCTCTAAGTGAATCATTTGATTGATTCGGCACTGAATATCATTATCTTCACTTCCCACTTCTTGTAACAATTTCATGACCGGGACTGCTAATGATGTAGGAAAAACAATATCTACTTGAAAGCCCAAAAGATTTCTTGCTACTCACCCGATCTGCCCACAATGCATTGATCAGCTTTTTGTGCCAATTCTTTTTGTTGGCCTCCAATAGTTTTTTGACGATGTTGATTAAGGACTTATTGGAGGACTCCGCCAAACCATTTCCTTGTGGATAGTAAATTGTTGAATGCCCCAACTTTATGTTGTACTTGTCACAAAACTCAGTCTTCTTTTTGGACTTGAATGTTGTCGCATTATCTATGATAATATTATTAGGAAAACCAAAACGGGACAAGATATTAGCTTCTAAAAACTGAATGATAATTGAATCAGTTGCTTTCCTGGTTGGGATTGCTTCAATCCATTTAGTAAAGTAGTCCGTAGCTGTCAATATCCACTTGTGTTGTGCGGATGATGATGGATTGATCTCACCTATGAAATCTAGGCCCCACTACTGAAAATGTGCATTTACTGATGTTGGTTGAAGAGGCAAAGGAAGAAGTTTTCTTTTACCTTGGAAAACATGACATTCGTGACAACCCATCACTGCCTTGTAGATATCTGCAAAAAGTGTAGGCCAATAGTAGCCTGCTCTCAATATGTTTTTGGCCGTGGTCTTCCAGTACAAGTGGCCCCCACAATCTCCTTTGTGGAAGTCATTTATTACTTCTTTGGACTCATCTTCAGTCAAACAGTTTAGCAACACACCTCCAAGATCTTTCCAATAAAGTGCACTGTCCATGATACGATATTTGGAAGCCTTCAACTTTAATGACCTGCTCTTAGCCTTATACATGCCTAGAGGAGGATTTAGATGCTGAAGTACATAAATAATATTAGAATATCATGGAGATGATAGAAAGATTTCAAATACCTAAATGAGATCCACTTCTTCTTAATTGACAGATAATGCTGCCACAAGGTTGATGTCTAGAGCATGAAGGTTTGACTCAGCCATGAGTTTGGCTAAGCCTTGACCCTTGATCATCTTTGTAGGCTTGATCTCAAGATCATATTCTAATAGTGTTTCTATCCATCTAACTCTTCTACCTTCCGGGTCATTCTACACAAGGACTTCTTTTACCATTGCATTAGGCACCTAAGAAAGAGTATGCGAATGTAAAATGTAAACCCTGAAATATTTGACTGCCTATACCAAAGCCAAGGCTTGTTTCTCAATGATATTGTATTTAATGGCTACATCCTTGATATTGCAATTGGAAGCTCAGTTTTATCCCTTTTTTGCATTAGTACTGCTGCTATAGTATGCTCAAAAGAAAATGAAAATATGATAAAATCATCGGTGTAATCAGGACTAATCAAAATAAGGGCAGTGGTTAAGGCAAGCTTCACTACATGAAAGGATTTGTGGGCTTCTTCAGACCATTTTACCTCATTATCCTTTTTCAACATATTGGTCATTTCTCTAAGATGTTTAGCTAAATTAGGAATAAATCTGTGTAAGAAATTAATCTTACCATTAAATGCTTGGATTTCCTTTTTGCTGCGAGGGAAATCAATTTGTTGAATGGCTTCTACTTGTGAAGGATCAATCTAGATGTCATATTTCGAAATGATATGGCCGAGAAGTTTACCTTCCTCCATTGCAAACAAAATTTTCTTTGGATTGAGAGAGATCCCGAACTTCTTACACTTCTAAAAAATGACTCTTAAATGATGCAAATGTTCATCATCTGAATGTGAAAACATGGTTACATCATCTAAGTATACAACCAAGAAAAAATCTTTTTCATTTGAAAAGGCTATGTCCCTGGCACGCTAAAAAGTGGCTCCTGCATTTTTAAGACCAAATGGCATCATTGCATATTTGAATGTGCCCCAATGTGTGGTGAATGTTGTCTTGTCCTGATCATCTTCATGCACTAAAAATTGATTGTAACCAGAGTAGCCAACCAAAAGTGACATCTGGGAAGCGCCCACAACTCTCTGAATGATATGGTCCATTTTTGGAACTGGGTAACTATTCTTTCAGAGACACTTTGTTCAAGTTTCTGAAGTCTACGCAGAGCCTAATCTCCTCATCTTATTTCTCGTCAGGACTAGATTCGATATCCAATCAGAAAATCTGATAGGAATAATGATGCCCACCTTGTAAAGTCTATTAACTTCTTTCTCTATTGATGGCAGCAACCTTGGGTTAATCCTCCTTAGATTTTGTCTAAAGGGTTTTTGATCGGGATTTATTGGGATGGTATACTGAATTATTTTCTTATCATACTCCTTCAAATCTGCATAATCCCAAGCGAAAACATCAGAAAATTTAGACAATAAATGAATGTATTTCTCTTTTACCTCAAGAGATATTTTTTTGGACAACTTGATGATTTTTGGTTTGTTTGTTGTTCCTATGTTCACATCTTCGACACCTTTCTCTGTAGGAACCAATGTAGGCTTCCTTGCTACATCATCCTGATCAAACAAGTCTTCCAAAGGTACAAGACATTTCGAAATATTGTTGTCCTTCAATTGTAATATATCAACTTGGGTTTCTTCAATGACTTGATCATCCTCATCATAAACTTCATCCATGGAACAATTTTCAAATTCTCCTTCACTTTGAAGAAAGTTATTCATCTATTTATCATCCCAGAATACTTGCCAATATCGCAAGTTGTCAAGAACTGGGGGCTGATGCTTCACATGAATCTCAAACTTCTTGTTTGAAAAGATGGGGATTTTGAAATTACTTGTGGCTGTAGCTAATGAATCTGCCATAAGATTCTAACTTATTTGTACAACTGAAAGAGTATACTTAGCAAACATCTTAAGAATATCTAAAACCACATTTCTATATTGTTTCATTCATGAATGGTGAGCTTGATATTCACCTTTAACTTGCTTGAATACAATTTCTGAATCACCATACACAGAAATTCTTTGTGCACCTAACCTCTTCAAGATCTTCAAACATGTGATCAGTGCTTCGTACTCCACCTCATTGTCAATGCAATCAAAATCCAACTTGTATGAGCACAATCTAAAATGATGAGGGAGATTACCTTGCTGATGATGATGTAGACTCTGAATCCAAATGCCAATACCTACTCCATCTTTCCCAAGAGAACGATCAAAGTCCATGGTCCAAAGGCCACTTTCCTCTTCTAAGGGTTGTACATCATTTTTCTGTTTTGGGTCAATTTTCTGAACTTTCACTTCAGACTCTTCTTAAGTTTCCATTATCTTCTTTGATGGAAGATTTGAACCTTTTTGTGCATTGTCTGACGGCTGTTCGGATGAACTTGGCAGCTCTTCCTTTTCTTGATCTAAAATTGCCCTTATAGTGTTGAAAATATTTGGTACATCTTTAATTTCTACAAGTTGACTATCTACATTGTTCAATGCACTATCATTATATAAAATAAAAGACTCTAAATATGTATGTACATCATTTATAGGATGATTGTTAGGCTTATCCTTGCTAGTTATCATGAACTTCATTTTTGTTTCTCGGTACAACTTTCTCAATTGCCCGAAAATCAGGATGGTAGCGTAGGAGAAGTCTAACTATAATGTGCCTCTTAATTTCACTCCCTAGGATCTTGACAATAACATGCCAAACCATGTTGGTATATCAACTACCACCACATCCATTGAAACATTCTTTGCAAGGATTTGATCCTAGGATACTACCAAATCTTTGATTAGGCCAAGACAATGAACCTTACCAGAGTCAAAAGAATACAAGTCATGGTATTCACGAGTTATATCTAGACCCAAGCTTTCTAGATGGATTTTGGCATTAAATTATGAGAGGCTCTGGAGTCAAGCATGGATTTGTGAAGAAAGAATTGGTGGATTCTTAAACTGAGATAAAATGGAGGAACATCACTCTCTCCTGACTGACCATCTACGGATGGACCAAAAAGCAATTCAGGCTGGTCATATTCAATATTAACCATGTCAAACATAGGATCAACTTTGAGCATTTTAACTATATCAGACTTGTAATGGCTATTTTTTACTAGTTCAGTAAGAGGGATTGACACTTTCAACTTTGAAATTTCAGTTTCTAGATTGAAATAACTAGATTTATCTACCTCTATTTGGACATTGTATCTCTTCTCAGACAAATCTCTTGGTATCTGATCCTTCTTTTAACTGTCATGATCCTTGTTTGGACTACTTGTAGATGCCTGTTTTGTTCTGCTTTGATCGATTGCTTCCATCTCTTTACCTTTGCTTTGACTACCTTGAGGATTTGATTTCTATTGGGTATCTTTCTACTGTGATGTCCTTTTTTGAATAGGAGTGATTGGGACATCCCTATTCCTCAAAGAATATTGCTTCTACTGAGAACTGAGTGTGTTCAAATATCCTCTTTGATAATCATTGATTTGGGTCTCCAATGCATTGTCACTTGCTAGTATGTAATCCTCATCTTTAGGATCCTCCACTTTCTCGACATACTTCTCATCTTCAGTTAAGAAAATTGGATGGTGATCTTCCCTAAAGAAGTGATTTTCCTCAACGATCAGGTATGTTTGATCATCATACTCTCCTTGAGCATAATTTTGCTGCAAGGGTGTCCAAATTGGCTGCTGAGATGTCAATGCTTTAGAAGATTATGCTCTCTTTGTTTTATCATGTACTGAGGTTGCTGGTGATTTCTGAAGTTAGGATTTCTAACTTGGGGTTCCCGAGGTCTATCCAAATTTATCATCCGGTTGTCCATTCTTTCCATGGTTCTGATCAGTTCATCTAGCTTAAGATTGGTGGAAGAAGAGGGTTCTTCTTTGATGGTCACTCTCTTTTCTGGTTTCTCATGTTTCAATTGAGACTTCTTAATCATGAAGTTTGCTTCCACACTTACCGCATTGTTCTGCATGTCTTCCAGAGTTGTGGGATCTGTTTCCCTCAATTGATAAGCCATCTTTGGATCAAAATCATCTGAGTAGCGCCGAAGTGCCAAATTAGGTGGAGGTTTCATATTATTTAGAATGGAATTGTAGATTTGATTGAACCTTATAGTCAATTCTTGAACCGTCTCACTAGGATTCCTCTTCAATGTGTTGTATTTGGCCAATATCTGTAATGGATTTTTCTTTTCCTGCAACCTGGCTAAGAACAACTCATTCAACCTCTGAGGAGTATCAATAGAGTGAGCTGCCAAACCACGGAACCATTTTTTTGACATCTCTAGAAACATTTTGAGCCATCAGCCTCATTTTCGCATCATCTTCATTGACTTTCTCTAAGTCAATGAAATCAACCATCTTGTTAATATGTTGTTGTGTTGTCACTCTTGGGCTGCCATCAAATAGAGGAAGCCTATGGCCATAGGTCTAAGGTAAAGCTGCCAACTAACCAGGTAACACTAAAGGTGCAAATCGCGCCATAACTCTTGGAGAATGGTGGATGGGAACTGCAATGGGTTGAGTTGGTTGAGATGAAGATGGAGGGGATAAAGTGGATGCTTTCAAAGGTGTAGTAGAGGGTATGGTAGAATATAAGAGTTCAATTGGATACTGAATATAGGCCTTTTTAGCAGTGATTTGTAATTGATCGGCTAGGCTTTGAAGTTTCTCAAAATTAGACCAAACCTCGTGCTCAAGTTTTGCAGACTGAGAAGCAGCAGAAGGTCGGTTAAAAAAAGACTTTGAGGCAGGAAGATATGAGTCAAACATTATGGGATCAAAAACTTCTTCAGTAAGACAAGACTCAGATTTTGAATGAAATAGGGATAGCTCAAATTTAATGTCGATAGGTATATCCTCAATACTATGTATTTGATCTGGCAAGGAAGTGGTCCTTTCCAATTTTATGGTTTCAGTCTCAGGGAAAGGGAATTTAACCTCTCTTAACAATATTTTGGGATTATCAACTGGAGAAGGGGGATTTGGGATAGGGTTTGACCTGGTATATCTTTTTGAATCCATAATCTTAATAGGGTCACAAACTATATGACATAAAGGACCTAAGAATTTGAGCTAAACAGAGATATTTCCAAAGGAAAGTCTTCAATAGCGAAATCTAAAATTGGTAATGAATGAGAGCTTACCAATGGAATGAAGTCTAATCGAACTCATGATTTGTAACCTTCTTCATTTCTTTGAACAATCTCTGATTGTCTATGACTGACTCGACTAGATTAGGATGTAAAATTTCTCTTGTTTGGGGGTCGCTCTACGATCTTGACACTGCAATTACTGAATTAGCCTTTGTGAAGCTTAGTCCCATCATCCAGAGGACCAAACTCAAATGAGAACTTGTCATACACCTAAGGACAATGAACCTTTCATTCCCCGGCAATGGCGCTAGTATGTTATCACTCCTCTAGATCTCCAAGGATGAGGAAGAGTCCAGCTGAGGTAACCATAGACCAACCTTTTGACTTGGTAGCTAGCCCTACCAAGCAAGAGAGGGCTCTATCCAAAGGATCACAGCCAAGAGGGTTGGATATATTATGGTTTTAGGCTAGATATGATGTGCAAAGGTTCTTTAATTTGATTTGGTGGGGTTGTTGGAAGAGGATTAGGTCAAAAAGACTAGGTCAGGGCAAATAAGGGTATGATTGCAGACATCTAATGGGGCAAGGTAGGTAGGCACTCAAACACTTTAAGGTTCTGAAATGAGATGGATAAGACCTATGAGGTGCTAGAAATAGAAAGACAACCATGTATTCTTTCTAAACTGAAGAAATTGGAAAAATTATGAAGATTTCCCCAAAACAAAGCATCTAAGATGTATTCTGCTCATCAACTTGAAAATCAACATACCATAGAAGTGAACTGAAAAATGGGAATACAAAACATTCAAACATATGAAACATAAGAAGAAACTATGTTAAAATTCCATACCATAGGTATTCCACCAAAATAGCTGCAACTCATTCATTAAATTCTGCCAAACACTGATTACACTAATGTCTCTGATCAATAGCCAAACATCCAACTGATTCCAACCCTTCTCTATGGTGAAGAAAGGGACTAAATAGACATGAAAACCACTTCCCCTCATCCTCAGGGGTCAAATCCATGAGGTGAGGAAGATATTACACAAAAATCTGAACCGATAGCTAACTTGTAGGATGGTCCAAGTGACTCATTCCTATCTTAAGTGAACTCATTCATTACACCTCATCTGCTTGATTTACCTAATGCATTTACCCTAGGTAACAGTAAAAAAAACATAATAATTACATCATCCCTATCAATTAAATGAGTAAAACATCAATTTCCCATAGGCGAAAATCAATTTAGAGAGAAACAGTGAAAATTTGGGTTGACTGTCAAATGCACCCTCTCTTTGTCAAATGCACCCTCTAAGTGTCAAACACACCCTCCAAGTTCAAGGCTGCTTTTGGGTGCCTTCTCAGTGTTCCAATTTGCTTCAAGATGGCTTGTTGGAAAGATCTTCAAGTCTAATTTCCAAACATGTCTTTAGTTTTCAATTTGGAGCTCATTTGCCTTATCAAAAACTCAATCTCCCAAGATTGGAAAACGCACCATGCCCAAGCCAAAAATGAGGCAGAAAGGTGGTTTTTGACCTCTTTGACTAACCTATTTATCTCCAAATGCCTAGAAAATGCATAGGGTGCATGTCCTCATCACTCTGAATGTAATTCTGTTGACCTTTTTCTCATTAGATGCCCCAAAAAAGAGCACAACACCCTAGGTGTTGCACATTTGACCCTTTTCACTGTGCTAAAAATGCCTCAAAAAACACAGTAATTCACAAGTTACAAAATTTGCTTCAAAACTTGTCAAAATTGGTGGGATGATAGTTGATCATGTGTTTGAGGCATGGAGTGATGCCTCAGAAAGAGTGTCTAGCCTCCTTTTCTCCTCTTGCTTGGTCAAGGCTTCAATCTTTGCATGGGTTCTTTTGAGCTTGACTCTTTCAATTTTGTTTCTCATGGCATAATACTTTGCCATCCTTCTCTAAATATCATTGTCCTTTTTGGCCTTGACTAAGAGTTTCTCAATATGTTCATTTACCCTCACGAGCCAATGTTCCCGATTCTCATTTAACATTTTGGAAAATTGCTCATTTAGGGTGATCTCATTAGCTAGTTCTGCCTCCCTTTGCTTTTCTAGCTCCAAAGCTCTCTTTAGGCCTCTAGTTCTCGGCCTTCTTCTTAGCACCTGTTCCTCTAGCTAGCCACTATATTATCCATATGCCTCATCGAGTAAGGCATTAGCCTTTTCATCCTCTCTCTTTACTTTTATGAGCTGAATCTCCATGAGCTCATGTTTGACCTCAAACTGCCTGTTCTCCTATTCATAGTATGAAATAATGTATTTGGCTCTTTGCAAGTTGACTTGGAGCTCTCCTATGAGTGCATTCTTCTCCCTCATGACAATAGTTGTGTTTTCACTGTCATCATTTTTTCTTAGGTCAACTAAGTGAAAATCCCTCTTTGTCTCATGGAGGTCCTACTCCTGCTGCTGGAGCTCTACCTCTGTCACCTTTTCCTTATCCTTCTGTACCTTCTTTGTTGATGAAGAAGGCAAGGCCCCTCCCACAATCTGTGGGGAAAACACTTGCCTATGCCCTCTCTGATAGGTATGTGTCAAGGTACCTAAACCAACCCTTTTAGCCTTGTTGCTCTCACCATGCTCAATGTGTTCTTACTCACTACCTTCATCTACGCTAGGTGAATGAATAGGCTCCTGAAATGGTGATGATGGAGGTGATGGTGTGGCCGACTCATTAGATGAAGATGAAGGATGTATGGGTTGAGGTGGAGGAATGGAGGTGGGTGGATGAGATGGTGAAGGTGCTTCTTGGCCATGCTGAATAGGTGGGACAGTGAAAATCTCATTAGATATAAAGGTGTCCCATGCAATGTTAAGCTGATCAAGGTAATGGAGGACTATCATCTTGATGAGGGAGTGGTGAAAGATACTTTGCATTTGATAATCATAATCTTTCTTTTGGGCAATGAATGACATCTTGTTAATGCTCCGGTACGGATAGTAGGGCATATTGAGCATTTTGACTCTTGTGAAATGCATGAGTAGCTAGATATGATAGGAATAAAGACTAGAAAACCTACCCTCATAGGTGAAGTACTTCATGATGATTTCTATAATGGGAACATATCTATCTAGGAGGTAAGAGAAAGGAAAAGTCCTCTTTCTCTCATTCTTGTACCTTGTTTTAAGATATGGCGCATAATAGAAATGATATAATTCTCCTTGTTTAAACCATTTTTCCCCAACATTTGGGATCCCAGAGGTAGCTGATATGATAGAAGGAGACACAATGAAGGTGACACCAGCAAGGGTTACCTAGTTGTCATGGAGGTTGGTGATGAATAATTTGGTCAACATAGGATGATGTTGGATCCTGTTAGAGTCGGTCTGATCAGTCCTCCGTCGGAGATCAAAACTCTTTATGCATTTCATTTTTAGGTGTCCCGCTCCATTCACCCAACTGCATTCGGCTAGGGGCATGCCATAATCTAATGGAGAAGGTCATGGTAGTCATTCCCCCTCATGTTTGGCTCCTACTAGCTTAGGTCTTTTGTCAATAATCACCAAAGTCCATGACAGTCAAGGTCTAGTCCTTTAAAGGACAAAAGTCATTCTCAATGTTTAGGTCTAGGGATTCATCAATTTGGTCTTTGAACATGTCAAGTAAAGCCATGCAGACCAGAGTGAGGCCCTTACACAGTTATGATTCAAAGAGCTTCATCGTCATGTGGATAGGCCTCGACTCTTCTTCAAAACTCTGTTTTGAAGAAAAGTCAAACAGTGTCATTTATGACAAAATTTTCAAAAAAATTCGTCAGTTGATTTCTTCAGATGCAGTCGTGGTTTCCATGGCCGAATGTCCTATCATGCAATCCCTGCAAAGGATGCTGAAAATTTCATCATTTGAGTAAAATTTCAAAGGGAAAGTGAAAATCAGTGTGTTTTAAAGTCAGTGAAAAAGTGTCAAAAAACAACATTAGAAAATGGGTTTTCAAGGAAGCAAAAATTTAACCCATCACTTCCAAGGCTATATATACAAGTTTTCATCAAAATCAAAGGCATTATGCTAATCCAAGCCTTGGAGAAACGTTGCAAAGGGTGTGAGTGTGCATTGTGAGTGTTTGAGGGAGTTGGAGGCGATTTCAAGGAGCGCGATGCACATACTCAGGGGCGCGGCACACACAGAGGGTGTGGCACACACAAAGCTAGCCGCAGTTCAAATTTTCCACAGGCACAGCGCATACCTAGGGCGCGGCGCACTAGGTTTTGTGTGCGGTGTACACAGACCAAGGGCCGAAACAAGGCCAAATCACCTCCAATTTTTTGTGAAGCCCATCAAATTGAAAGGTAGGCTCTTTGACATCATTTGTTCATCAAGTTTTATAAATGATATGGTGGTTTATAGAGATGTTTGAATGCAACCAAATTCATAAAATCAACCATAAGAAATCACCAAAAACCATGATGGCTAGGGTTGCTAGGTTTTGGTGTTAGTGCCAAGGTTTCATTTCACCCCTCATTTTCCCTTCACCTACCATTTTTCCTATCCTCCCTTTCTCATTTCTCCTAATATCCCTGCTCTAAATTACTACCAAAACCTCTCCCCTATCCTTCTACTCTTTGGTCAACCTAACACCCCAAACCCTACCTTGTTAAAACCCCAAACCCTACCCTATCAAAATACCAAACCCCTCCCATATCCCTAAACTAATTTCTCCCTATAACCCCTATTCCCATCACATTACTCCCGTCCTAATACTCCCTATTTCATTGTTCCCCTTGGTGATAGATATCACAAAGGAACCCAGCCTCACACCATCATCAAAGGGTAGCCTAGGTACAGTAAACACAGCAGTCATGACATCATAGCATTCATCAGAGTATGAGATGGAGACACAAAGTGACTCATCCTTAGAAGAGCAGGCTCCCTGGAGACATCACAAGAGTTGCAAACATGTCAGGGATGAACCCACTACCCTCACTGAATTACAAGCATGCCCTCTTGCCATGTCATGTTTCCAGCACCTAGCATGTTTTGAATTTTGTCAAAGGGTGGCAAATGTTAGAGTTCATCATGAGTTGGACCATCTATTTGTGCTTCATCTACATGGAGGTCAGTCTATCTTGGTCGGGGTCACTTTCACATTGACACCCGAAACTATATCAGTGGCAACAGGTATACCAAATGTTGGAGAACAGTGGCATAAGAAGAAGAAGGTGGATAGGCAACACTATGAGCCTTACATCAAGGCCAGATTCTTGAGTCAGCTCACAAGAGTCTTTCCCTTCAGATACTTGAAAGATGAGTATGCTCCACTCATGAGGATTGATCATGAAATACTTCAACTGTGAGGGGAGGTTCTCTCGACTATATGCTTATCACATCCGGTTTCTCATGCACTTTACCAGGGTGAGGATGATGAACCTCCCGTTTTTCATATGCAGGAACATAGAGAACACCTTCATGTTGCATAAGACCCCTCAACAATAGCTTAACAGTGTGTATCACTTTGCTCTTATCCGGATTTTGGTAGGTCATCAGTTGGGATTGCAGGGCATTGCTTGGGAGGACTTCATCTCCTGTGACTTCTTCAGCACATCACAGGTACTATCAGATCCAGAGCAGGAGATGGGCGGTCCTTCTCATTAGTATGAGCACCATGAGACCACTACCATGCCAATTTTTGTTACATATCAGAGAGGCAGTAGGCACGTTTTTACAGCAGCAAAGCGAGTGTTATCTCCACCCAGGGTGGAAGGGGCCTCGCTTCCAGCATCAACAACACAGGTACTGGAAAAGGGCAAGAGGCCCGTGCATGATGAGGGGCCATCAGGTGAACAGGAGACCGATGTCATCCTCATTCAGGATGATGAGGCAGAGGCGGAGAATGCCCAACTTAGGATGACCATTCAAGAGTAGAACACGGAGATCCAATAATTGTCACTCAATGTGGAGAGGGTCAGATGGATCATCAAGTTCTAGAGTAGAGGAACAAGCAGCTTGAGGACCAACAGGCAATCATGGAGCTGTAAAGCATCCGTGAGAATCGATAAGCTGCCCAGCAAAGGAGGATCGAGCTCACTACCTTGGAGCAAGAGATCAACAATGACCGTGAGTCATGGCTAGAGTGAATCAATATTGACCTAGAGAGACTATTGGAGAAGGCCAACAGAGACAAAACCATACTGAGGAGGATGGCTTGTCATTACAGGGCACGGAACATGAGTGTAAAGGCCCGGATAAGGAGCTTGAAGGCCAAATTGAGCAGAGCAACAAAAGAGGAAAAAGAGCAATATCAACTTCGAATCTTGGCTGAAGCTTCTATGGCCTAGCATAGCACCTCTTAGAGAACCTCTAGCCCAAATTTCAAGAAATTTGGGACAATTTTGGTCACATGGAAATTTTTTGGCACAAACACAAGTTTTTTCTCTCTGTGCGTCGCGCCACCGGCGCGATGCGTAGGATTGGGAGCTCCAAATGAGAAATGGCTTGAATTTTTGGATTTAGCATGCAAAATCATGACTACTGGCACTCGGGCAAGAAATTTGGGCATGATTTGAGTCTCCAGGAGGTCAAAAACACCCAAAAAATGACCTCTCTGCCCCTATTTTGACACACAAGAAGCAGTCTTGGGAGAATGAATATTTGGAGGGGAAAATGAGCTCCAAATTCAAAACTTCCACTTGGGTTGGAAAGTAGACAGGACAGGCTTTCTAACAAGTACACTTGTCCACATTTTGGACTCCTACAAGTGCCTAAAAACTGGCCCCAAAGTGGTGCAGCGCATATAGGAAAAAAGGCCAATTTCACCTCTATTTCGCGAAATTTCGATTCGCGACTCCTCCAAAGTGGGCCCACTCATCTACACTTCAATTTTTCATAACATAAGGTGGAATTTAAAGTATTTTCACTCTAGATGGGCTTCTATCCAAGTGGCAAAGGAAGGCAAACAGTCACCCCAAGCCATTTGTCATGTTTGTAACACTGCACCTGTAGCTAATGGCTGGCTTTCCACCTCCATTTTGTAATGATTGGAGTAACTCCCCAACCTTTGGGAATTCTATCTCTTCATGGCACATTCTATATATTGTATGCAAACTATTTGCAAAGGGTTGGTTGGCTTGTAACTTCTGGGAGACTATGGGAAAGAAACTCTGTTTCTTTATTGTATTTTTTTTACAGAGGATTAATGAAAGGTAGCGGCTCTGTTTCATGAGATTCATGTGGTTGTGAGTGTAGCAAATGTGTCTCTTATGTTTCATATGTATCTTGTTATGTTTCATATTTCATTTCATATTCATTTCCAGTGAAATTTTCTAAGTTGGATAAGGTATAATTCAATTTTATTGCTCTGCCTGTGGGAAAATTTCATGTTCAGTGTTCATTCTTCTGTTGAAAAGGATTCATGTTGTCCATGCCCTTTTCACCTTCTTAATAAATCTCTCCATTCCGCACTATCTTAAACTAAATTTCTAGGCTTTTCACCTATCTTGCCTCACGAAGTAATCTGTGCCTTTGTATTAAGTTCTCTGTTCATTGAGGTCCATTGGTCCCACACCATCCCAGAAACATAGTCATTCATAAAAATCGTTTCTTGTATCCATATTCACTTACTAGCCTAAGATAAATATTTCACTGTAAGTCATCTCACGCCATTTCATTTATCTATTCACTGAGTGTGACTCAGAGAGAGCCCTCTCTTGTTATGGTAGGGCTAGCTACCAGATTGATCTTGGTTTGTGGTTACCCTGAATTTTTCCTTCCTTCAACCTAAGGCGAATTTAGGTGCTAACAGATCCCTTGCACTTTCTCAAAAAACTCAAAACATCCCACATGATTAAAGCCTGTCACATTGATGGGAGATTGCATGTGTTTGGTATTGGTTGGCTCATGTCTGATGATTCTCCCTCCTTTCTTAGATAATCTCCTCTCCTGTCTTTCTTCCTCACTATGGATTTATGTTCTCTTCTTCTACCATAAGTTATTGGAGAAAAACCCTAGGGAGATGATGAAATGGAATGTAGATGTGGAGAGTATGCAATGTGTGAGGAAATTGAGGAGACAAAAATGGGGAGTTGTGATATGAGGGAGGTGACAGGGGGTAGTTTTGAAATGTAGGAATGGTAGTGGGAAGCTAGGAAATGGAATTTAGGAATTAGATTATGTTACTAGGGTTTTGAATCTAGTAGGACACCAAAACACAATGAACCACCATATAATTCAACTATGGAAGAGAGGAGTGATATGATTTCAACCTACTTGTCTGTTGGAGCATGATGGTGGCACATTTTGAAGCTTGGAGATGATGTAGTGCTGTTTGGGTGATCTTTTGATGTTTTTAGGCAAAAGTGCAGCAATCTAGTCAAATGCGCCCTATCATAATGGGAGTGAAGCGCCCCTAGAAAATGCACAGAGTTTTAAGGAAAATGTGTAGCACTCTAGTCAAACGCGCCCTCCAAGTTCAGAATGCGCCTTTTGCCCTTGTTTTGCACAATTTCACCTAAAACTCGAAAATTCCCTATTGTTGAGGGTGCTTTGAGAGTGTAGGAATGCAAATGAATGCAAATGAATATTGAATTGATGTCTTTAGGAATTTTATACTTGAATGGGTTTGATTTATTGCTTTGAAAACCCATTTTCTAATGTTTCATGTCACTTTTCAAATTTTCACACTAATGCTTTTTTTACTTTTGACTTTTTCCTTTGACAGGTGGATGATGTTGAAGCCTTTGGAAATGGATTTGAGTAAACATCTAAAATGGTGACTTATTACATATGATAACATAAAATTTCATAAAGAAAATAAAAATATTACATTTCTCTTTTGAAATAAAGTTACAAACTGGAATGAAATTCTTCCTTAAAATTAAATTTGGAACTTCAGCAACCATGGTTCCATACTTGTAAACCCTTATTTGACTAAAAAAAGGATATTATTTGTTTTACTCTCATACTTTGCTGGCCTTATGCAGTGAGATGGTGATTTATTCGACCTTGGGAAATTGAAACCTAGGTGACCTAATGCAACCTTGAATGAATGGACTTCAGGTGGACTTGACTGACATGATGCTCAACAAGACACATGAAGGTGGGTAGAAAATACAAATTTTTTGAGAGGGGAGCGTGATTTTTTTATTTTGGGCTACCATCAATGAGTAAATTTTTACATGATGACCTAGGTGGAATGATAAAAATTTCAAATGGGAGACTAATATGATATAAAAGAGGAGTTTTGATCATTGATGGCAGTATGCAAATACTAACTTGAACAGATGTGATGTTAAAAGCTTGAAAGTAATTTTTAATACAATCCAAAAATTCATTCTTGTAAGATCTAAGCATGGGGTGCTTAGTTTGACAAATGTTTCTAATTTGTTTTACAATTAACTCTGAATCACCATAAACAATCAAATTCTAAACCTTTAGGCTTTTAGCTAACTGTAATCCTAAAAGTATGACTTCATATTCTTCTACATTGCTTGTAACATCAAAGTCCAATTTAAAGGGTTGATTTATGTTTTTATTGTTAGGAGAAATGAGTACAATTCCCACAATAGCTCCATCTTTGGAAAATGGTCCATCAAAGTACATTTCCAAATATGAGCGTTTAAAATTGGTGGAGTATTAACAACTTCTTGAATGTTGATCTGAGAATTTGAAAGATCGTTATCAGCTAGAGTAAAGCACCCAAAATCTTGATCAATAGCATAAATTGGATGATTTATAGCTTGATTTACTTTACAAACAATGTTAATAAATTTGACCTCTCTATATAACCTTAAATTTTCACCTCCATAAACTGGGATTGTAACAAAAGACATGTCCATTTGTAAACTCCCTCCCAATTGTACACAAAAAGATCTAGACAATAAGATTCCAAACTTGGATGGAATGTCTGTGACCACTATATCCAAGATAATACTATTGACATCGATTTGGGCAAGTATTACCATTGAATCTTTGATTAATCTGAGACAAGGTACTTTCTTAGAATCAAAAGTGTATAAGTCATAATATGGTTTGGTGATTTGCAGTTGAAGTTGATCCATGATTACTTTAGGCACTAGATTATGAGAAGCCCCAGAATCTAACATGCAATTATATAAAAGGTAGTCATTAATTTTCAAGGTGACATAGAAGGGAGGTACAGTTTCATCAATCATATCAGAGCTAGGACCAAAAACTACTTAAGGTTTTTCATCTTGCAAAATTATGACATATTCTTCTGCATCAATACGTGAACATTGAATCCATTTTGAAACTTGATTTTTATAGCCTAAATTTTTAGAGAGTTATGATAATGGAATTGGAATTTTAACTCTTTCTAGTTCTTTCTCAACATTAAAAATTGTTGGAGTAGGTTTTTAAGGAATATTTTGTTCTAGTAACTGATTATGTGTTTCACTTGATGATGTTTGTATTTCAAAAGTTTTAACTTGAGGATCATCAAAGGTTACTTTTTTGGTTTGTGTACCAAGTCCTGGTGTAGACCTTAAGTCATATCTTTTGTTTAACTCAACAATGAGAAATTCATAAAAAGATTGATATTTAGAAATTTGAGAACTTTCTTCATTTTGGGCAAAGACCTGATCCTAATTTATTGGAACAATTTCACTGTGGGATGAGGAATATTCAAACTGATTGATATCATTTTGTTGTAGTGGCTACAACACCCTCCAAAATTTTAACCTGTACTAAAATTTCAGAGCCTATTGTGGATCCTATGATCAATCATTCCTTAGTCACTTATTGGTAAGTTGATGATCTTAAGCTCCCCTTTTTTATCTTCAGAGTCGTTCACGCTTTTATCTTTCTACAGTATGTGTCATCTTTGGGGATGGGGACTATCTCTTGTTATGAAAAGGGAAGTTTGTTTTGATTTAAGGGGAAATATGCCTAGGCTCACTTAGCATTCAAAACTGTGCAGTGGTTTCCTCTAGTGTCCTTCCCTCAGTCGGAACCCACTGTCTCCAGAAACTGTGCAGTTTTGTCCCTCAGCTTCCCAGTCTGCCTTGCATCCTGAAATTACGCAGATGTGTCCTCCCAAGACCTCATCCCATGACAGTGCCTTGCATCCTAAAACTGCACATTTTTGTCCCTCAGCTGCTCAGTCTGCCTTGCACCCTAAAATTGCATAGATGTGCCCTCTCAAGGCCTCATCTCTCAGTAGTGTCTTGCATCCTAAAACTATGCAGTTTTTTCCCTCATCTACTTAGTATGCCATGCATCCTGAAACTACACAGATGTTTCCTCCCAGCGCCTCATTTCGTAGCAGTCACTGCCCACTAAAACCATGTAGATGTGTCTCTTACTGATCACAAGAAGGATGACATGCTAGAGGACTCTCAAGGAGATGAGAAAGAAGATAAGAAGAACAAGGAACCTAAGGTATGATAGAAGATCGGGACCACATGAAGACTCCATCTGATGCACAACCCTTTGAGTGTAGGTATGAAACCAAAACACATCTTTTGAAATACACCTCTTAGTGTAGCTTGAAGGACTACTTCTCATTTTTATATCATTCTTTCTTCAATGACGTGAATAGTTGCAAGCATTGAAAGTCATTCCATGTGTTTCCTCTACGTGTCTTGCACCTTTTTTCTCGCTTAACCAACTGTCATCTTTTGGCATGTTGATTTCTTTTCCATGCTTGTGATATTGTTCTGGTGATTTCTAAGGTTTATCTTTGTGTGTTTGGGTTATCTTAGCTATGTGAAAATCGGTCGCACTCATACGCAAAGTTGTAAGCACTATCACAGATGTATCTTCACAGTCATTCGTAGGTATATCCCAAGTTTCGCACTTGTCACTTCCATCTCTAAACAATCGCACAGAGGGTCATGCTTTGCTATGTTGTCTCAGTGGTCAGTGTCATCCTGTTGTCAAATTATGCTAAGTGTGTGATCACAATGATGAGTCATCACAGGTTCACTTACTTCTCACACTTAGCCATTTTCCTGAAAATCTCTTTGATTGAACAACTCAACTTCATCAGACCCTGCCTAAGCTACACTACGAAGTTTCAACCCTCAGTGGTGTTACTATACTATATGGAACTACACAATGCTTGAGGCTATCCTCCAAGTCAATTGCACTACGCAATCCTAGAGGTGCGCATCGTATCTTCCTTCCCAACATTGTGCAGAAACTACCTCAAAGCCCAACCTAAACTATGCACTTCGCAAGAATAATCATCAAGCCTCCTTCCTACTTGCTAGAACCTCACATTGTGTAGAGACCTTAGCCTGCACTGCTTCCAGAAACTGTGCAGATATGTCCTCCTAGTGACTTCCCTTAGCCGAGACTCACTGCTCTCAAAAGCTGCGTAGGACTTACCTTCGGTCCGTCTACTTTCCTACCTTGTCTTCCCTCTGGAAACTGTGGAAAGGTGTCCCTCAGGGTCCCACCTTGTAGTTGCCACTGGTGTCTTCAACTGTGCAATCCTGCCTCCTTGTGGCCTCTTCATAGTTTTTCCAAACATTGAATATTGTGCCCCAGAGTTCCTTTTCCAATCCTAAGCTGTGCTCTGCACAGTCTCAGTGACCATTCCTCCTTCCTGTCACATGGAACTATGTAGTGTGCAATTACTAGGCCCTCTTCCCAACCTGTCATCTGTCTTGGGCCCAAACCATGGAAACAATGCATCATGCTAGACTAGGAGGTTTTGGATTTGATGTTGCCCCATCATTAGTGAATTGTAGGAACACGTACATTGATAGATCATGGTGAGATGATGAACGAGATGAAGAAGGAGCACGCATGCTAGAAGACTTACTTGCAGATGGACGAATGAATGAATTGCATCAATTAGCAAATGAAAGGAACACATGCATGGAACCATCTTACAAGACCAAGACCATTGATGACCCTGCAGCATCAAGCCATGTAGAGGAGAAGACAAAGCACACCCAAGAGTACATCTATCACTTAGCAACGCAATAGCTTGACATTGCCCAGTACATGTCAGCAGTGTCATGTCAAGTTGTGTCATGAGTTGTCAATGCCACATCACCACTATGGGCCATATCTGTTTTGATTGAATGTAATGTAAATTAAAATTCCAGTGGATGCACACATGAAGTTGAAGAGTCATGTCAATTGAAAAGCCATAGGAAATTGAATAGTCATGAGGGTAGTCCAAGATTCACAAGGGTTAAGCATCACCCTTGGCTATATATACCCCTCCCATTGCATGAGCAAGGATGTTTCACCTTGGCTCCTCCCATGAAGCATAAAGAGTTTTTCAGTCAATTCTTTAAGCAACAGGGAGTGGCTCCAATGTCCCACTACTGGGACTAGTGATGTATGGTATACATATGTGTCTTGGGACTTTTTCTTAATTCAAAATCCTATTAAGGCCAACATGTTTTCAAGCATGTTTTGTAGATGTTTATAAGACTACTCTTTAAATTGTAATGCATGTTTTTCTTAACCTGTACTAAGATAGTTAAACTACTTTCATTGTTTTATTACTTACATTGTTGAGAATGTGTTGTATCAGTTATCACTATTGTCTTGTCCTTGTGGCCTACTCTGTAGGACATTAGACATACATGTCTTGTTTACTAGTTATAACGACTGTCACGTCCATGTGGACTACTCTGCTGGATGGTGTATGTGTTTTCCCTTGTACTTCAATTTTAACAGTACCGCGTCCATTGTGGACTATTCTACTGGACACTGGATAGAACATTCCTGGTTCGCATGTGTCTCTTCCTAGGTGGTACTACTACCTCTCACTTAAAGGCTCACTTCACTCTCCCCCATTGCAATAAGAGAACCTAGACATGAGTTACATTACGCACTCACCATGCGCACTTACCTTATTGTTTGAAGATACCAATGTAACACTCTCATGTGCTGATAGCTAGAGCCAAGGCAGATCTCTAAGTATATGGCAACCGAGCCTTTATACCAAATGGGACTCCTACAGCAAATGGTGTGAGGTCTAGCTGGGACTTCATATCAGCAAGATCCCCTTGGTTGACATATTTCCAACACCATCAACAAAATGGCGATAGAAGGAGGGTCAGATGATAGGCTATGCCTGTAGAGTCTAGTTTGAATCTCTTATTTAAAATGGCTCTTCCTAAAATCATAATCTCGGGATGTTTTTCTAAAAATCCTAACTGTACCATCCCTATGGAAGTTATTCATGACCTTTCCAAGTTGAATTTCAATGGTGAGGGTGAACCATATTTTTGTGTGCATGTGCTTCAAGTTATGACTCTTTTCCACCATCACCAAATAAAGTCAAAATATGTATGGGCTGTACTACTCACCCTCACATTTGAAGGTCATGCTAAATGTTGTTGTCATACATTACCCATTGTTTCTATCAGTCCATTCAGTTAGCTTCACAAGATGATGGTTAAAGCTTTCGATAAGTATATACACTCATATTTCTATGAAAAAATCCATCGTTTAGGAATGGAACCTGACAAATTAGTTGAGGACTTTGCTGACCAGTTCCTTCACCTCTGTTACAAAATTCCCGAGAAACTTTTGAACTCAGATTTCTTGAGACAAGAGTTTAAACACTTAGTTCATGTTTCCCAATATAGTGAACCTCATGATCTCCCTTCTTCCCAAACTCTTGTGAATCATGAGGCACCTTAGAGTGCAGAGGAGGATCCGACTACCCTGTTTGTTCCTTGTCCTCCTCCATTTCTAGTCCCAATGTGGGTGCTCCCTTGCAGTGATCATGAAGCTGAAAAATCTATGCAGCATGTCCCCAACCCATATTCTCACCTGTCTCCCCCTTCAATGGAGGAAATTCCAAAATGACTCAGGAAGCCTACAATGAAGACTCACTCCTCCATTCCACAAGAGGATATCACCATTCATAACTCAAGTCTCGAATCTGATCTACTTCTCTACCATCCTCTATCATCTACAAGCCACAACTCCTTGTACCATGACACGCTTTATCAATTTGCTTCACCAACCCATTGTTCGCATTCTCTTGATTCTCAAACTGCTGAATCAAATTGCGATCAAGTGCAAGGTAGTCACATTACACAGGCAGAGGAGCAAAAAGGTGAGGACACTATCAATATTCCCTCTCTGTTTCATAATTGCATCAAAACAATGACCTTCCATTCTTGAATGATCCTCAATTTGGTAATCTCGGTGGAACATCCTGTGCAACCAATTCTTTTAATCAATCCCCAGCCATGGGTGGTAGTCATCCCAATGATGATAATTCCATGTATGTATGTTGTGACAAACTCCCAAGCACACCATGTGATCTTTTAGCTTCTCATGAAGATTCTAATTCGAATCTAGAACACGCTCTGGTCAGAGAAGACGTTAGTATCAAAACTTCCTCTTCACCTCACTTTCCCTTGTGTCCTACCATTCACAAGGCATCTACATGCGGCAGAGATACTCCATGCTCTATCTTTTCTCTATCCAATGAGTTATCTCCTGGACTGACACAAGACGGGGAGCTTGTCCATGATAAAATTGAAAACAAGGCCTAACATATGTTATGTAGTTAATCAGTTGATTCAAGCCATGGTGAAGCCTACCAAGTTGTATTGGAAAGAAACAAAGCATGTGTTAAGATACCTCCAAGGCACAACCGAGTATGGGTTATGGTACAAGAGGACAGAGGAAGTGAAGTTGCAAGGCTTCACTGATGGAGATTGGGCAAGTAGTCCATCAGACAAGAAAACAACTTTAGGTGCTACCTTCAGTGTTGGGTTTGCAGCTATTTCCTAGTAAAGTAGAAAACAAAGGTTTGTTGCACTTAGCTAAGCAAAGGTTGAATACATTGTTGCAAGTCAAGCAACATGTGAGGCCATATAGATGAGGAAAAACCTTGTGGTTCTTTTTAGTCAGGAGATGGATCCGACAATGATTATTTATGATAATCAAAGTTGTATTAAACTCTCTAAGAATCGAGTATTTCATGACAAGTCCAAGCACATTGATATCAAGTACCATCACTTCCGGAATTGTGGGTAGAGGAGAATCATGATGCTACATTACAATCCAACTAAGGAGTAGGATGCAGATATATTGAGAAAGGCATTGTCAAGAGGAAAATTCGAATTCCATAGGTGTAGGATAGGGGTGGTGCAAAATCCCTTTCTTGCTAAGAGGGAGTGTTAGAAATTGTAGAAAGAAAGACTCAATTTGACTTGTTCCTTAGTCAAATTGAGTAATTTGATTTTCCACATCAACAAGATGACTTGGAATATAGTTAACTTGTGTGGCATGGCATTTTCTACTAGTTAGATAAGTAAATTTGAGTTTTTAGGTGAAGAGTAGAGTCATGCATGTAAATATTGCTAATATTTGGCAATCTAGTTCAGTTATTTTCAGTTGAACTTAGTTAACTGAGCTCATGTAGCTAGTTGAGTCAGTTGAAGGTCAGTTGAGTAGTAGAACTATTGATAACTTAATGATCTCTTAGTTAAATTAGTCAATTAACTAAAAACAGCTCAGACATGCATGGAATTAGAATTTCCTAGCTAGAGTGGAGGACAAGGCACATCATAATTATCAATTGTAACTAGTTGAGTGTACATACTTGGCATTGATGCAGGTGATCAATTCCTTGGGATTTGCACAAGAAATAAGGAATTCACCTATTATTTAGGAGCCTAATTTCTCTTTAATTGTGTAAGGAAATAGGAGGAAGAAGGGGCTTTGAAGTTTCTAAGTGTTGGCTAGAGAAGGACAATCAGCAGGAGAATAGGTTTACAGTGCAAGTTGTGGTTTAGGATTGATGCAAGACATTTCAATCATTTTCCCTTCTCATATGATTAATGAAAAGCAATATAGGGGTTTTACCAATTGGGTTCCCCTTTAAATCATTGTTTTCTTGTGGTTTTGATGGTTGCATGTCATTGCATCTGTTTCTAAATTGTGATTTCCATTCTGCAGAATATTAGAGGAAATTTTCAATCTCATGTTTTCAGTTCGAATACATCAGTGGTAGCAAATTTCTATTAATTTCTACAATAGCCAACTTGCAAAGGCATGCTTATAACAATATAACCTATCAAGCAGGATTTGTAAGTTGAAAACGAGAACTCTAGCTAAAAAAACCCCAAAAAACATGAAAAAATAGTTCTATAACAAAAAGTGTTGATGTTGCATCAACATTTTTTTTCAAGATAAATTTTCAACATTTTTTAAAAATGTCAATGAAAACATTTTTTTGTGCAAAAAACACCCTAAAAACAAAAGTGTTGATGCTGGAATACCGTTTTTTTTTTCTCGGGGTAGGTTTTCAACATTTCTTTAGCAATGACGTAAAAGATAAAATGTCATGAATCCAAAAACTCTAAAATTTCAATGATTTTCAGGCACGACATTAAAGATAAAATATCATGTCTTTGAAAGACCTTAGAATTCTAACAATTTTCAGCTATGGTGTTATAGATAAAATACTTATAACTATTTTCAACCATATGACTTAGAAAAACCTTAAAATTTCGTCAAATTTTCAACCATGGAATTAAAACCAAGGATCATGCCTATAGAAAACCTTATGTTTTCTACATATTTCAACCATGGCATTATGGAAAAATTATATGACTAACAAAACTTTAAAAATGAACACCTAAATGAAAGAGTCATTATACCAAGAGTAATTTCTTTTTTAAATACTAAAAGTATAGCTATTCTAAAATCTTATCATAAGTCAACTTGACATATTGCAACAAAAATTTAAGAATCAACCATCAAATTGACACGCAGTATAGGTGAACTCAGCCCGTTGCAATGAAAACTAAAAACCAACCATGAAATTGACACATTGTGGGGGCATACTCGATCGATTATAACAAAAACTTTAAAATCAACTATCAAATTGACACATAATGGGGTCGAGTTGCGGATCGACATGGACTCTATGGAAAAAATGAAATAAAACAAATAATATATAAATAAATAATAAATAAAAAATGAAAAACACAAAAACAAAACAAAATTAAAAACATTGAAAAAAATTAAACAATTTTTGAATAAAAGATAACAAGTAAATAAAAATATATAGAAAACATAAAAAAAAACTAAAAATAAAAGACAAAAAAATTCAAAATAAAAAAATATATATAAAAAACCTAAAAAAAATCAAACATAAAAAATGTAAAGGAATAAAGATTACTTAAAAAGGTAAAATTTAAAAAATATATAAATATAAATTATAAAAAAAAATAAAAAAATTACGAAAAAAATAAAAAATAACACCAAAAATAAAAGCAAGTAAATAATACTATGGAAATTAGAAAATTAGATTAAAATAAATAAATAAATAAACAAAACATTAAAATAAAAATAAAAGAAAAGAAAAGAAAAGAAACACTACAAAAATAATAAAAATAAAAATAGATAAAAGTAATTCAAAATAATAAAATTAAATTAAAATTAAAAAAAACATTAGAATTTCTTTTTAAATTAAAATAAAATAAAATAAACATTAAAAAAATCAATCCCCCGCATCGTCGCTTGAGGAGTCACGAGTACAACTCCGCTCCCCCCTCCCCTGGTTTACAACCCTTGGAGCGACTGGGAGGGCTTGGTCGATTCCTAGAATTGGTCAGAATCAGCCAAGCCCCCCTAGCTGCCCAAGGGGTAGTGGGCAAGGGTAGGGGGAGTTGTGTAGCCCACGACCCTTCAAGAAGCTGGGGGGTTTGGCCAATTCTCGGTATTGACAGGGATCAACCAAACCAACCTAATCGCCCAAGGGGTCGTGTGTAGCTCCTCCCACCCTGGCTCGCGACCCTTGGGCAATTGTGCGTGGCATTTGTATTTGTTTTTTAGTTTTTATTTTTATTTTTTACTTTTTATGTTTTTTTAAATTTCTTTTAAATGCTTTTTTATTATTTTATTATTTAATGTTTCTTTTAAAAAAACATTTCAATGGTTTTCTATGTTTTTTTTAAATGTAATTGCATTTTTTTTCTACATTTAATATTATTTTTAAGGATTTATTATTATTATTATTATTAATTATTATTATTATTATTATATATGTCCTTTTAAAACATTTTTTTGTTATTTTACTTAAAATTTTATTGAATCAATTTTTTGAGAAAAAAAAATTCAAATGTCATTATCTTTGAATATAAAATTCATAATTTTTTCATAAAATTCGTTGTTTTTCCACCTTTTTTTAATTCATTTTTTTCATAAAAATCTTTTATTTAACATGTCATTTTTAGCGAAAAGATCATGTATTTTTTTAATTACATCTATATGCAAAATGTGTATTTTTTGTCGATTGTTTAAAATTGTTATTTTTTAGTAACAATTATATTATGTGTATTGAAGTATTAATTAACAATACATAAAAATATATAAAATCCCAACCTCAAAATATTAATTTTATAATTTTTTTAACTTTGCAAAAAAAAATTAAAAAATTCATTATTAAAAACCATTGCAAAGAAAAACAAAAAACACAAGTTTGGAAAACCCTTAAAAAACAAAGATCTTAGCACGAAAACAAGAAGAGGAATAAGACAACTAGAAAAATAGTTAAATAATCAACATTAAAAAAAAAATGTGCATCAGAAGAGGCAAGAATGGGAAGGGTTATCCTTCATCCCAATGGAAAAATTGAGAAAAATTTCGCGTGACGGTTAGGTTTCGCCTCAAATAATTAGGGTGAAGAACTAGGACTTTGGCAAGGGCTCAAGTTTGTAGTGAACAAAGGAATCCTCCATTTAAGTCTTATTGGAGACTCCCTCATCACTATACACAAATGCTACAAAATGAAGATCCACAAGGAAATTGATACAAGGAAAACCTTACAAAGACTCCAATTACTTATGGAAAAAATTGAAACCTTGGAGTTCTACCATATCAAGTGAGATGATAACATGTTGGCAGACACCCAAAATAATATTGGATTTAATTTGGATCAAGGAGATTTGTTGGAGGCACATGGAAGAATTATCAAATGTCACATACCATGATCATTATTAATCCAAAGACCTCGATTTGGTTGAAGTTCATTAGGATCAATTAACATCTGACAGGAAGCATTATTTTGACACGCATACCAAAGCACATATGTCATTTGGTGGTTGTTCCTGTAGATCGTTGAACCCTTCAATCAACAGGTGGCTAAATGTAGTATACCTAGGGGGGATAATATGGGGTACAGAGGAGGTACCCAAGGGAATAATGTAATGGTCCATAGTAATAGATAAGGTGGTTAACCAGTATCATGTAAGGGACTACAAGTAGTTAGCAATAATGTAATAAGCCCATGGTATTAATAAATAAGCATTTCTATCTATTTCGATCTTACTATTTTTGGGTATTTTTGTGTTCTCATATATTTTCATCTGAGATCTATAACAAGTGGTATCAGAGCACTTTCTTGGGCAAAACGGAGTAATTTTTTTCATTTTTTGCAGGACGTTTTTGGGCGGCGAGTTTGCAGATCATATTTGTACATTCTGGCACAAAATCTACAAAATCTAATTGCAGATCTGAGTTGTTGGTGAAAAAATACCCAATTTGAAAAAAAAAATTAGCCGAATCAGAGTCTGGATAAGGGAGGTATCACTGATTTAAAAATCAGCTATGTTGTAGACATTTTTCGGGACGGCGAGTTTGCAGATTAGATCCATATGTTCTGGTGCAAAATCTGCAGAATCTAACTGCAAATCTAAGTTTTTGGCAAAAAAATGCCCAATTTAAAAAAAAAAAAATCATTCGAATCAGAGTCCGAATGAGGGACATATCATTGATTTAAAAATCAACTGTGTTGCAGACATTTTTCAGGGTGACGAGATTGTGGATCAGATCTATACATTCTAGTGCAAAATCTGTAGAATCTAATTGCAGATTTTGGTTTTTTGTGAAAAAGTACCCTATTTGAAAAAAAAATCAACTGAATTGGAGTCTGGATGAGGGAGATATCGCTGATTTAAAAATCAGTTGTGTTGCAGACATTTTTCGGGGAGGCGAGTTTGCAGATCAGATCTATATGTTCCTAGGAAATATTTGCAGAATCTAATTGTAGTTCTGAGTTCTTCGTGAAAAAATACCCAATTTCAAAAAAGAAAATCGGTCGAATCGGTCGAATTGGAGTACGGATGAGGGAGATATCGTTGATTTAAAATCATCTCTTTTTCAGAAATTTTTGTGAAGGCGAGACAACGTCAGTACGAATCTGAAATTCTAGTGCCTAGATCGGAATTTGATGAAGATGTACAAATTTGATGGCTCGAATCCGGCAATATAGCTAGAACAAATGGAACAATATTTCACTCTTGATCACATTTAGATGATGAAACTAAACTAAGTGTGGCAGCCATTTACTTGGACCAAGAAAGATGGCAATGGTGGTAGTGTCATCAAAAATTCTATCCAAGGACAATTACTTGGTAGATGTTCGCAAAATCTATTTGTGACCGCTTTGACCATAAATCTAATTTTTTGGGTCCTCTTACTAAGCTCAGACAGACAGGCACACAACCTAGCAAAGATTTTATTTTTACAGGAAAGAAGGAAACCAAGAAACCTAAAGGGTTATTTTCTGTTGGTATCTCCTTATTGCAGGTTCATGGATGTATTCAGAAGGAGAAGATCATTGTATCTATAAATCCTAGTTGCAAGCATAATTTTATCAATGTTAATTTAGCAAAAAAAATTGCAAGTTCCAGCAAAACACATTGAAAACACACAAGTTGATGATGAGGATGTTCAATTTTATAAGGATTTGAAGTTTTCTATGGATAAGTATGTGTTGCATCGTGATTTTTATATTTCAGATATGGATAACATGGATGTTGTTTTGGGATATCCTTGGATGGAATCTGTGGGTACTGTCAATATTAATGTGCAGAAGAAATTCATGAAACTCTGGTATAAAAAGAAGAAAATAACATTGCAGGATATTTCTATTAAGACCCACGCAGAGACTATGGAGGCAGAAGCGCAAAGCTCTAATGACACTTACACATCAAATGATGAGTCTTTGATGGTCGACAATCAAACACAAACATCAAACCAGGTACCAGAAAAAATAGGTAGTGTCCAAGGAGGCTGAAGCAGAAAAGGTTACAGGTACTGATACATTAGATGAGGACTGAGTGGTTGAAGTCATATTGGAAGATAAGAACCAACAACAGGAACCAAAACATGTACTAGATACCAATCAGCCTCCAATAGGTGGTGAATTAAATAAAGATACACTTTTGGTTAACACTTCAGCGTATCACCACCCACATCACCCTGTAAGGAAACAACCAACAAGATGGCGACGAATTAGCCACAAGGAAAACAGCCCCCGCATGATAGATAGAGAGGAGAGACGATCCACCTACTACACATCAACACAGAAGAGCTGCTAGGGTCAACTTCCATCTCAAGTGAGCGAGGTACCAACTGGATCAAGAGTTCACCTTTCTCTTGGATGGCTAGATGCATGTGCATGGTACCAATGGACTAGTCTTTTGAGTAGATCTTATTATTTGTGTTCTTTGTATATTTCGGGGATGAAACATGTTAGGGAGGTGGAATGTAGTACCTAGGGGGGATAATGTAATGGAAGGTACCCAAGGGAATAATGTAATGAGCCATAGTAATAAATAAAGTGATTAACCAGAATCATGTAAGGGACCACAAGTAGTTAGCAATAATGTAATAAGCCCATGGTATTAGATAGATGGTATTAAGGGAACCATGGTAATGACCCATGGTATTATATGTATGAGGCCTGTATAGAGGCTATATACTCCCCATTGAGAGATGTCAAGGATTATTGTATGAATAGGAATATGGCTTGTGGAGTGTTCTCCTTCCTTGAGGAGTGAATGTATGGTGTTGCCCTACCTTAAGGGTTTGATATTAATAAAGAGGCTTTTCTATCTATTTCGATCTTACTATTTCTGGGTATATTTGTGTTCTCATATATTTTCAGATCAGATCTGTAACAATAAATGTGAGGTGCAAGGTTAAGCATGTGGAAAGGTGGGATGTTGTCGACATGGTTTTAAGGCTATCCAACTATTATGCAACCAGCTCACAAATAGATAGATCAACGACTTAAAAATTATCTTCTTCAAGGGGGAAACCTCCTTTACATTACATAAATGAACAATTTTTGAATGATTCAAATGAAAAAACATCCTTTCTGTATAGGAGTCTAAGGGTTTACAATATAATTAGAGCCAACATAACAATAATAACGTAATGGTAGAAAAATAACAATGGGCTTCTATGGGGCACAATAATAACAATATGGGACAACATGGGCATAACAATAACAATGAGGGGCTACATTAACAATAACAATTAGAGAATACACTAGTATTATAGGGACGTAACATGTCCCACTCCTTCAAAAAAGTGTTGTCCTCAACGCTTGAGTAGTTCTAGATGCTTTTGTATAAAATTCTCATCATCCCATGTGGAATCTTCAGCGGGTAAGTTATTCCACTTGATTAGATACTCTAAAATTAATTAATTTCAAAGCCGTCAAGTTCTTTTTTCTGTGGCTCCTTCAGGTTCCAATATGATTTTTCCTTCCTTGTCAAGTTCTAGCAACATTTTTTTAACTGGGAGCTTGTCACATATAACCTTCTTTAAGCATGAAACATGGAAAATTGGGTGTACTCGGGAAGATGCAAGAAGCTCCAATTTGTATGCCATAGTACCAGTCTTTTGCAATACCATGTACGGACCATAATACTTTGGTGATAATTTATTATCCTTCTTAGCTTGCTCGAGGGACATTTGTTTGTATGGTTGTAGCCGTAGAAATACCCAGTTGCCTACATTAAAACTTCTTTCACTGCAATGTTGATCTGCCTATTGTTTCATTATATTTTGCGCCAAATTGAGGTTATCCTTTAAGAGATGGAGAACTTGTTGTTGATGCTCGATGGGATATTCCACTGCTTTAACCTTAAAATTTTCTCTTAAATATGATGTGATGGATGGTGGATGATATCCATAAAGTGCCATAAATGGGGTCATTTTTGTTACAGTATGGAAGGAAGTGTTATACCACCATTTAGCCAGAGGTAACCACTTCACCCATTGTGTATGTTTATCAGATACAAAGCAACGAAGATATCCTTCCAAACATGTGTTCACTATCTCTATTTTCCCATCAGATTGAGGATGATAAGATGAGCTATGAGCTAACTGAGTACCCGGACAAGAAAACAATTTCGTCCAAAAATTTCCATTGAAAATGGGATCTATGTCGCTTACAATAATCTTTGGGTTTCCATGTATCTTTTGAATTGTTTACATAAATGTAGTAGCAACTGTATTGTATTTAAATGGATGAGATAATGCACAAAATTGTGCATACTTGGTAAGTCTATTAAATACCACCATGATGGCACTCTTTCCTTCAAACTTGGTTAAACCTATCATAAAATCCATTGGAAGCTTCTCCCAACGTTGACTTGGAATGGATAAAGGTTGTAACAGACCCGTGGTTTTAATTGTCTCTACTTTATTTTGTTGGAAAACCAAACATTCTGCCACAAAATTTTGAATATCAGATTTAAGGCCATCCCAAATAAATTCCTTCTTAACCCTATGGTAAGTTTTTAAAAATCCTTAATTCCCTCCTAAGGGAGAGGTGTTCAATTCCAAAAGAACCTTTTGTTTAAGTTGGGAATTCTTGCAAAGGTATAAGCAATGTTTGTACCATAATGAATCGTTTTTCTAGCTAAATGTAGCAGATGTACTGGGAAATTATTGCAACTTTTGAATGAGTGCCCACACTTCTTCATCATTCTTTCATTCATCCCTTGCTTCGGTTATCCAATCTGGTTGGATAATAGAAATGGCACAAATAAATGCTTCCACATCCTCATCCTTTCTTAATAATGCATCTGCAACAAAATTCTGCTTCCGTTTTTGTAGATGATTTCAAAGTCATAACCCAACATCTTTGTGACCCATTTTTATTGCTCTTCTGAAGATAATCTTTGTTCTAAAAAGTATTTAATACTATCATGATCTATTTTTACCTTGAAGTGTCTTCCCATTAGGTAAGGTCGTCATTTCTTAAGTGCATGTAATAGTACCAACATTTCCTTCTCATAAATAGCTTGTGTAAATACTTTCCTTTTATTGGATGACTTTCTAAAGCAATGGGTCTTCCTTCTTGCATTAAAACAATACCAATTCCATTTCCTAAGGCATCACATTCCACAATAAAGGTTTTTGTGAAGTTTGGTGTAGTGTTGGCCGGATAAATCGTTCTTGCGGAGAAGATCGATCTCCATAGTATCTAATGATATCTAGCAACAAAGAGAACAAGAAAACCTATTTCTCTCTAAACATGTTTCAATTCAATAATGAATACTATGAAGTGTAAAAGACCTACCCCGGTCCAACGCTTGTTTGAGGCAGTTTTATCCCAACAGCTTCAAGCAGTTCCCATTCAATAACCTACATACACAAACAAGCACACGTCAAAGCATACCTGCATATAAAAAAACATGTTCATTATGAAGATCAAGGAGCTCATAAAACAAACCATTAGAGACAGTTCATTGAGAAAAATAAACTTGATCGTATTAACTTAATGAATAAAGGAACTTTACAACCTTTGCCTTGATGTTGTACAAGTCCTTTCTAGGGTCTAGTAGGGGTCTCCTCTACTTTGACAAGCCTCACTCACTTCCCAAATGACATGAAAGGTATGTGATCTCTCCTCTCACAAGCTCGAAAAGGAAGCCTAGTTTTCAGCAGCATTTACCCTCAAGAATCTTCAGCTTTCAACCTCCTCTACAACCAGCCCAATGCATGAATTTATGGTGCAAATAGAGGAAGTTATAGGTCCACCATTGAAGGGATAAGTTCCTCCTTCAATGGGATAAGCACCTCATATAATGGAGTTAGCTCCCTTAGTTATGGAATGGATGAACCAAGGTGGAGCGGACTTGCCAGTGTAATATTCCTTCTAGAAGTGTCTAGAAGTGACCCAAGATAAGTTTTTAAGAATGAACTCACGCCTTTTTAACTTTTACAGGGGTTTGCACCCATAACTCAATATACAGAGTGGTCAGGTTCGCAGGAAACATGACCATCAGGTGCAGCATGTTAGAGTCGGTCTAGTAGCCCTCCACCAGAGATCAAAGCTCTTTGCATTTCATAATTAGGTGTCCCATTAGTGTGATCATGTTGCATTCCGTTAGGCATGCCATAACTCTGCTGGAGGAGTTTGTGTCTTTTATTCCCCTCCTATTTGGCACTGCTGGTTCAGGTTTGTTTGAGTGAATAAAATCTTCAAAGGGTCATTTATCTTGTTTTAAATTTCGAGGTCTTAGGTCTAGGGTTGAGTCAATTTTTGTCTTGAGAGGTCATAAAGGACCAGCAGGCCAGAGGGGTGTCCTTCATAAAGCATCATTTCAACAATTCTCACTATTCTACAGCTAAATTTTCACCTTGTTTTCAAAACTCTGTTTTTGAAAAGCAAAGGTCATTATCTCATTTTTTTGTAAAAATTCTCAAAATTTCAAACTCTCCAAATGTCGAAGTGCAGCCTTGGTCTCCTTTGCCAAAGCACCTTTGAAGCTATCCCTGCAAAAAATTTTCAGAAGAAATCATCATTTGAACCAATTTTTCAAAGAAAAGAAACCAAAAGTCAGAGCCAATTAATTCAAAAAGTGTCAACATTCAAAACATTATAAAGTGGGTTTTGGGCAAATGAAAATCTAAAGGAAGCCTTTAAAAGCACATCATTCTTCATTAGCAACTCATTTGCCTCTCACAAGCTAAGTGAAACCTTGCAAAGGCTATTTTAGGAGTTCTTGAGCAAAGTGGGCAGTTTCAGAGGCGTGCTACGTGTCAGGAAGGGCGCGCTACTTGTCAGGGAGCTTTTCGCAGTGTTATTCTGCACGTGCGCTACGCGTCAGAGGGGCACTACGCGTTGGGCAAGGCACACTACACGTTGGGTTTTCTGCTCAACAAATTGCCAGCAAGCCATCAAATCAATTTTTCTCTCAAACACATTGCAGGTAGGCCTCTCCTCCATGGCTAGATTTGGTTTTGCAAGATGAAAGAGAAAATTAATATGTTCAAATGCTATGAAAATGATAAATCAAAACCCTACATTGTTGTGGAAAATTTAAAGTCTCAATGGTACTAGGGTTTCAAATTTCTCTTGCTGTCCAAGGTTGCCCATTTTTGATCCCTTTTTTCCGCCACCTTCACCAACATTCTCCTTAAAATTTTCCCATGCAATTTTATAATCTTCCTATTAAAATCCACTAAAATCCTTAAACCCTATTAAAATTCCCAAACCCTACTTCACCTTAAAATCCCACTTATTGTCCCTAATTCCCTCATGTTCCCCTTTCCCTAACAATTCCCATGTCTTTTTGTCCCCTTGGTGACAGCATTTGAAAAAGTCAAACAGCAGTTCATTGGGTGCAAAGTCAGCATTACATTTCAGTCACTTTGCCTCCAAAACCATGTCATAAACCGAATCAGATTATGAACAGAGTGATGACCGTGATTCAACACCGGAGATAGAGGTGCCAAGGAGGCATCACAAGGGTGGTAAAGGTGGTCGGCATGTCAGGGAGGAGCCCACCTCTTTGGCTCATTTGCAAGCTTGTCCACTTGCAGTGACCTATTTGCGGTACCTATCATGTTTTGAGTATTGTGAGAGGATCTCACAAATTCAACATCACAGAGAATTAGTCTGCTTGTTTGTCCTACATTTGCACAATGGTCATGTGAACCTTGCAGGAGTGGACTTCACACTATCACCCGAGATTATTGCTCAAGCAACCGGGATACCAAATGTTGGAGAGGAGTGGAACAAGCACCAGCAGTTAGACAGATTTCATTATGAGCCATATATCAAACCTGGATGTATGAGACACCTAACTGTTGTTTTTCCCTTCAGATTCCTAAGGGATGAGTATGCACCCTTGATGAGGCTCATTATTCGCTATTTCACTTGTGAGGGCAGATTTTCACGTCTATATTCGTACCATATCCGTTTGTTGATGCATTTCACATGGGTACAAATGATGAACATTCCATTTTTCATGTGCTGAAATATAGAGAGGATGGTGCCCTTGGTGCAAAGGAAGAGCCCAGCACAACAATACAAAAGCATTTATCATTATGCACTGATCAAGATCATAGTGATGCATCAGTTGGCACTGCAGGGTATTCCATGGGAGGATTTCATTTCTCGCGACTTCTTCACGATGCCACACCCACCTCCTGAGATTGTCCATGATGAGGGAGGGCCTTCACAGCAGTTTGACATTCATGAGATTGAGCATGTTGATGCTCCAGCATATGTGACATATCAGAAAGGCCCCAGAGCCTTATTTGCAGTTGCACGACGAGTACTATCTCCACCCGGGGTGGAAGGGGTCTCGTTGACTTCATCGGCACAGTGAGTATTATCTCCACATCATGTGGAAGGGGTCTCACCATCTTCTTCAGCACAGGTACAAGTCCAGGACAGGGGCAAGAGGGCCATGATGGATGAGGGTCCTTCAAGAGGTCGGGACAGGGATATCATTGATGTTGATGCTAGCTCTCCTACCTCAGAGCTCAAGGAGATCATCCGAGAGCAAAGGGCCGAGAATGAGTCGCTGCACAAGAAATTGCAAATGGAAAAATGGGTGATCAACTACTTAGAGTAGTGCAACAAATAGTTGGAAGATGAGCATGAACTTTATGAGTAGCGGAAGATTCGTGAAGACCGGGAATTGGCCCGTAGGAGACCTGGTGATTTGACACCTATCGATTGGGAATCAATGCTAATCCGGGTGAGAACTCACTTGGAAAAGTTGTTGGTGAAAGCCAATAGAGACAAAGATTTGCTTCGACACATGAAAAATCATTATTGGGCCCGCATGCATGTGTGCAAAGCAAAAATGAAGATACTTAAAGGACGATTGGCCAAGGCACTAAAACGGAGGAAAAGGCCTGATCCACTTCAGATTCTGGTTGAAGCCACCTTGAGGGAGCATGGTGCTCAATGATACACCTCCAGCTCAAAATTCAGGAAATTTGGAGCAATTTTGGTCAATTTTGAATTTTTTGTGCCAAAAACAGGTTTTTGCCCTCAACGCGTAGCGCGCCGCGCGCTACCCTTAAGTTGGGGAGGTCCATTTCACAAAAACTCAGCATTTTTCAGATTTTTCATGGAAAAATACACTTGCTCAGCCACTGCCAAGAAGTTTCATGGAGATTTGAGCCCCCAAAAGGGCACAAAACAAGCAAAAAATGACCTTCTGTCACTTTTTGGACACACAGAAAGCAGTCTTGGGAGATTGCAATTTTGGAGGGGCAAATGGCCACCAAATTGAGAAATTCCACTTGGGCTAGAGAGTCGACATCCAGAAATTTCCAACAAGCCCACTTTTGCCTCATTTTGATGCTAGGAAGGGCCTCAAAAGTGGCCTAAAAGGCGCGCTACGCGTTGGGAAAATTTCCCAGTTTTGCACCTTCAGCTCAGGAAAACGTAGCATTGACTAGTTTTGACTTTTTGGTGTGATTTTTCATCCTCTTTGATGTAATTGATGTAATTTCATGTTGAAATGACATTTTTTTACCTATTCTAGAAGATTCATTCATAAAATGGCAAAAAATTAATGAATGAATTGGTTTCCTAGCTTATGGAGGCAAGTTGTTTTGATTGCCTAGATTGTAGTGTTCAGTTTAGAATTGGTTGAAACAGCTCCTAGGATGATGAGCTCGACCCCTAGAGGAAAGGAAATGTGTTATATTGCCTATATTATGTACTTTCTTAGTCATTTTTAGAGGTTGGAGAGGTTGGACTCTTGGGATAGTTTTGAGACTATATTGTACATATTTACAACATTTTTGGCAAAGGAAAGACCAGGGTTTTGCAGCACTACTTGGGATCCATGTGGCTTTATGTCTTGATGG
>APFE031576440.1:0-10198 GCA_000404065.3 Pinus taeda
TTCAGTTTTCTGCTAAGTTTCTTAGAGCAATATCCTTTAATTGTTTTGGCATAAATTGGTACGTCCTTCATAGCCTGAAGTAATGGGATTTTAACAAATAAATTATGCAGCTCCCCTAAAATGTCAAATTCAAGATGAGGAATTTGTTTGCTCAATGATAATATCTCAAGATAATGTGGACCAATCGAACATCCTCTAGTAACAATCGTTTGTGAAGGGGTTTGTTGTTTAATAGGAATTTGTATTGACTCATCCCAAATTGTTCTAGTAGAATCTCTAGGTTCTGATTCCGAGCCTTCATCATCGGTATTTTCAACAATTATTGGTGAAGTCTGAGTATTCACCACTCAACCAGATCGAACATTCAATTCATTACATTCTGTGGTGGAAAAACTATACGCAGGGAGTTTGAGTGTCTCAAGCTATTGAACCCATCGATTGTTTGGATTTGGATTGGATTGAACAGGTAGTTGTGGATGAAGAGGAGGATTACTAGTGGACCCATTAGAAGATAGTTGTAGCTATTGTTGTGGCATAGGTTGGGAGAACTGTCCTGAAGGAGGAGGAGGAGGTCCACGCCAATTCTGGGACCATCAAGGATTTGGACTAGATTGAGGGTACCATGGTTGCAAGGGAATTGGATATTGATAAGGCTGCGGCCATGAGGGTGAAAAAGATACATACAAAGGCCTAAAATTCAAATTATTAAAATACTAAGAATTTTCTTGAGGCATACCTTGATTCATGTTCTGTGGTCGTGGTTGACATGGCTACTTTGATCCTATAAAATATAGTTGATCCATTTCTTCATTTGTTGCTTGAACAATTGCCTTCAGCCTAGGAAAAGATGGACATGTACTAGTGGAATGACTCTGTTCACATATCGCACAAGTCTTGGTAGACGGGTAAAGCTCTGCAAAGGTTTAGTCATTTATTTTAGAAAGTGGAAACAATATTTACTGTGTAAATGGCCTGGCCTATTTATTTTCTAGGGTTCAAACAAATCAAACCCTCACCTATCTATGCCGTTACAGATAGGTATTTCTTTCCTTTGTTCCATGACAGGAATGGTGGGCGATCCTTATCTTCCAAACAGGGATGGAGTGCTTATCTGTTCTTTCCTTAAACGAGTAATAAGATATGGAATGGTTCTTTATTTTTTATGTAGCAATCCTATAACAGGTTGGGAATAAGTGCCTTTAGTGGGATTTATAGCATGGAGATTGGATTTTTAATGGATATCCTTCCTCTACCATTTTCATGATATTGTATTGAGAAATACCTATGTAATATAGCAGTATATCCTTCCTCGAAGTAGTAGCAGGAGATCCTTTGATTGCTTGGCCTTTCTTTGACTAGAGAGGTAGGCGTAGGTTACCTGGTTACAGTTTTTGAACAAGACCCAAAGCAAGACTTAGAAGTCAAGATAACAACTTAACTAGGTTAGAATAGTTACAGATAGAGAAACACCTAGGTTACAGATATAATAGCTCTAGCAACCTATTTATTGAGATCTAGATTATGCAACATTGAGTAATATATAAACCCGAGAAGAGTTAGATTCTTACGAGCGAGATCTTCATGCTTATGACCATCTTAGTCTTTAGAGAGTGAAATGCTCTAGATCGAGATTGAGATCAACATTGAGTAATTTCTCTGTATGAGAAATAATTTTTATTTCCCCTGAATTACAACTAAATCTAAAGAAACTACAACCCAACAGAATACATGGAATGGAAGAAAATTTAGTTAACACCCAACGTACGATGCTTGACGAGTTGGTACTCTAAATGCCTTGACAACACAAAATCTTCGAAATACCTTTAAAACGCAAAATCTTGAAAATATAATGAAAATAACATGTATTGGAATGAGAATAACATGCATTGGAAAAGGGGCATTTAGAAAGTTTCAACTATAATGAATCCTAAGAATAGCCTCGTAAAATCCGAATGATGTTGTAAAATCCCACCATAATATGAATAAAGGAGGTTAACCCACAGAAAGAAAAACCGATGACTCTGAAGTTCTGAGTGCTTAAGACCAAAATGATAAAATACTTTTAATAGAGCAACACGAAGAGAATATGATAAGTATGTGAATTACCTTTGAAGTTAGATTTATTTATAGTGGTGTAGGATATTGTACAACACAATCGGTTAGTGAAGTTAGATTTATTTATAGTGGTTTAGGATATTGTATAGCACAATGGGTTAGTGACTCATTATGTAAATCTTATGAATGGGATTTTTTTTTTTTTTAGGTATTAAGTGTTATGTATTATGATAATGAATTGTTTATTTTATTTACATATTTGTAATGAGACAATTAGTGACCTCGTGGTGAGTTTTTGAAATTTAATAATCTCATACAAAATGCTAACTCCTAATACTATTACATATCAATCTCAGTGTTACACCTTTTGTGAAACTAAGACCTAAAACCATCCAACTTTGATTGATTGGATTTTATAGTTTTATGAATGAATTTGAGCATTATATATATGTGTGTTTTAATGGGGTTACTTAATTAGCTTGTGTGGTTTTCCAAAATATTCATGGATAGGAGCTAGTTGTTTTCATGCTAAACACTTCGTTTTTGGGTGTGCACCCAATGTCTAGTGTGACATATTAGGCATAGAGCACATTTCCATCGTTCAATATCTTATGGTGTTGGAATTCCTTTGAAAATCAGCTTCCTAATAAAACATGAGCTACTTCTTAAAACAAAGGGATGACCCTCCCATGCACATGGGACACTTAGTTGAGGCACCACACAAAAGATGCATAGTGTGGGGAGAAAATATTGCATTCAATGGCATAGTTTATGGTCGTATTCATATCCTCCCCTTTTCTTAGTTGATGGGCATCATGAAATACATAGATTTATTTGGTACTTGTGAGGGTTGTGTAGAGATGATCTATGAAGCCTTTCATGACATCTCACCTTTTGAAGCTGAGAAACATGTCATATATCCATGCTCTCCACATTCCCACTACCATTCAAAAAGAAACAAATTAATTTGTTGCTCAGAAACACCTCTTATCTCTATGCCCTCCACATTCCCACCGACATTTAGAAAGAAACAAATGAATACGTTATCTTGAGAAGGTGTGAGTGAGGTAACCTTATATGGAGCTACGGAGCTTGGAGGCTAAGACTCGAGCACTGTATGGAGCATTTGATTAAGTGCACCATGGAGGGATTTATGAGGAAACTAGATGAATACGTTATCTTGAGAAGGTGTGAGTGAGGTAAGCTTATATGGAGCTACCGAGCTTGGAGGCTAAGGCTTGAGCATTGTATGGAGCATTTGACTAAGTGCATCATCGAGGGCTTTACAAGGAAACTAGATGCTAAGTGGATCATGAAGTGTTTTATGAGGGAAACTAGACACTTTTGGTTTGGGCATCATTTCAATTAGTAAACTAGACATATAATGCGTAAATCGCCACTTTTGGTTTGGGCATCATTTCTATTAGTAAACTAGACATATAATGCGTAAATTGCTACCTTTCCATATAAGTATATATGGAAAGAAACAGAGAACTAGCTGTGAAAAACCCACCATCAATATGAAACTGGATTGGAAAGGCTCGTTGGAGAAGACCTTTCTTGGAATCTACAAAGAGAAGAAAAAGAACTAACTAGGTCGGGGATGCTCTCCCAAAGAAAGTAGTCACCTTATTTCTAAGAGTGATCATGTTCACTTGCTTTGACGACCTCTCAATATATCTTTATTTAGCAATCATCAAAATATATTTTTATATAATTATATACACCTAACTTTAATATTTTTAATTTAATAATTTGAATAATATTACAATTGATGTAAATAACTAAAATATTTATAATTAACCTTTTGGAGGTTTTGAGTAATTAATGCTTTGGATCAAAGCAACTAAAAGTACAAGTTAGACAGGGAGTGATCTCAAAACTAGTACGAAAATATTTACAATTATTTAATTTTTAAGAAAAAAATTACTACAATATATGGAAGAGAAAATAAATTTGAAATTTTTTATTTCAAAATTTGAATAATATTACAATCAATTTTAATAATCTAAATATTTGGAACTAAACTGTGGTGATTTTGACGGCAGTAATCTTAAAACCAATATTACCTCACAAACCAAAAGTAATCTTAAAACCCATATTACCTCACATGAAATATTTGTAATTTAAAGTAATCTTAAAAGCCATATTACCTCACAAACCAAAAATATTATGAAATATCTGTAATTTAAATTAACCAATTGTTTTTTTTAAATATTAATAAAAAATAGTGTGTAAATAAAAAAGCAATTTATCAACGGCCAAATCTCAAGTTATAATCCATATGGCTTAGGAATCCTCCACATTCGAATAGATAAACCTTAAAAGCCATACCACGCTGCTGTCCAAAAAAATTAAGCTAAATTATAACAGAACCTTCTGTGCAGGATGTGGTCAAGTTGCTTATTCGGGGTTTATTTTGCTTTTCCTGCGGCTGAATTGCACACATTAGAATATACACATGGCCGGGCCGGTGTATAAGAATGTAGAATGGCACCTTGTTTAGGGTTTAGGGTTTCAAACCTAGTACTGTGGTTGCCAACAAAGAACCGAAAAAGCGAGCAAGTGAAAAAAACTACAGCAATATCGCAAATAATTATAAAATAGTAATAGTGAGTTAAAAGATTGGTAATTAAAAGACTAGTAATTAAAAGATTGGTTAGGTTAAAGTTGATTACGATCCAAAAAAGCAAGCGTAAAAGCGACACATGCCATAGTCATTATATATTGGCGCGCGTGACAGGGATCAGTGATTGCGATGTACAAAGAATGAGAGGAGGAAATTATGCTTCCACCAACGAAGAGGAGATGATCGAAATTCATGGAGAGGGTAATTTTATGTTCCCTCTAATTTGTTTGTCTATCTTTCTGTTGGTGAACCAAGGAAATGCAGTAGGCATTTGAGTGATTTTATGTAGCCTCCTCACAAATTGTTTTCTCTGTTGAATCTACAGTTAAAACATGGGTGTTCTTTTTCTCTCAAGCAGAATCTGATGTAAATTTGTATGTCTTATGGAGCTCTCCATAAATGTTTTGTTCTGTGTAGTGTTGTTGTATGCATCAATGTCCTGTGTAGTCTAGTTGTGGTTTGCGTCCTGTGTAGTGTGTAAATGTTTGTTTTGTTTGTGTCTGTTAATCGATAGAGAAAGTCCGAGCGGAGCAGAATATGGACTGGTGGTTGAAAGGCCAAATTGATCGACAAATAATGCATTCAGAGTGAGTGAGTGCAATGCAATATTTTCTTGAATTATTTTTAGATTCATTTTCGAGCCTTTTTCTGATGAGTTGGGATTTTATATACAGGAGCTGGAGCAGACGTTTCCAGTGCTTTTGCAGCAAGAAATGAGGGGTTTCCAGAGTTTCAATAACAAATGAAATATAGCAAGGTTAGTACGATGCCCCTCTATTTCTTGGTGCATTTTACCAATAAGCATGTAGATTGCAAAGTAGTTTTTCCAATTGAGTCGGTTTTAGTCCTCTGTGTCTGTCTGTGTTAACATAAATATTAGGTGGTTAGGTGGTTTTCCATGTAACCGGTAAGGTCGCCCATCAATATTTTTGGCTATTGAAAGTATTGGTCTCTCCAAACACCCAATTTGTCTCCTCCTTTTCATGGTTGCGTTGTTTGTTAGAGCATCCAATCGGTCGCAGAACTGAGCTCCTCCTTTTCCCATTTCATGGCTGCGTTGCTGTAATTTCTTACAACATTGGTCTGCCTAATTGAACTCCTCCTTTTTTCATTTCATGGCTCGGCTATTTGTTACAGCTTTGGTCTCCCCAAACCCCCAATTGAGCTCCTCCTTTTCTCATTGCATTCCAGCCCAGCCAATTGTCCCATATCCATAAGAGTTGCATAACCTGATCAAGCCCAAGTTGCTTAAACTAGGAGGTTGGGTAGATATTAACCCCATGAAGCATATTATGCGTGGGTATATTAAGCTAAGGTGGTTCAGTCAATTGAGACGCACTGCCAAAAACCTGCATAGAGAGAGGCACCACCAAAAACCTTACAGAGTCAGATCTACACATTCACAACAAAGACCAACCCCTCTCTCTTGATTGTGCAATTCAAAAGTCAGAGATCAAAGAAACCCCAGAAATTCCAGCGGTTGGGCTTAGCAATTCTATTACAGGTCCAATTCAATTCTATTTGGACTCAACTTTGTGTTTAATACAACGATTCAATGAATCTGTTAAGAAAGCAGGGTGATTATTTTTCCTGTGGTTTCCTCTAGAGTATAGGGCTTAGTAATTGTATTACGGATCCAATTCAATTCTATTTAGACTCAACTTTCTGTTTAATACAACGATTCAATGAATCCGTTAAGAAAGCAGGGTGAAATTATTTTTCGTCTAGTCTCTTCAGTAGAATTCAACTTTCCTCTGGAGTATAGGGCTTAGCAATTCTATTACAGATCCAATTCAATTCTATTTACACTCAAATTTCTATTTAATACAACGATTCAATAAATTTGTTAAGAAAGCACGGTGAAATTATTTTTCCTTTGGTCTTTTCAATAGAATTAATCTTTCCTCTAGAGTATAGATGGGTCATAAAGCCAAACTGGTTGATGTGGGAGGCAAACACAACACAATGGCCACCGGCTTTAGAGTTCTAGCCTGAGCCTCGCGTAGGTTTTGCGTGAAGAGTGTACCCGTCATAGTAGTCCAATATATATAAAGAGCCTCTTGCCTGCTTATATGTCCAATGGCCATGCATAATTTGACCAGACGCTTTCTTTACTTTAAAAAATTATAAGTTCGAATAAGTTGTAAAAAGAATTTAATGACTTAATTAGGAGTACCTGTTCCAATGACATTCCATTCCATCTAGTTCTTATTGAACTTTCACGGGGGCCATAAATGTGTTGGTTTAAGTCGCTGGACAGTGGAAAGCTCTGTTATAAAGGAAATGCCTTATTGACACTACATCAAGCCGAAATCCATTGCTACTGTAATAATAACATAGCGGTATAACTTGCTTTTGCTACCTACTTATAGACATCCGATCCACTCCTGCAAGTGTCCGACGGGAAAACTTTTCGTCATTCTTCCACCATTCATCATCCCGTGTTCCAATTCTTGGTCATTCTTCCACAATTCATCATCCCCTGTGTTCCAGAGATACCCCTATCATTAACCAGACAAGTAATACCTTGCGTGTCTCTATTTGAGACTACATCCTAAACATAAAATATATGATTAAACTCTACTAGCTGCTAATAATATAGGGAAGCAGAAAATTGAATATTGTTTGGACATCTGAATGAAAAATTTCCTTGGACACTTCGTGAGGAATGATCCTTCTGAGGAATGATCCTAACATAGCAGTATGGAAACAAACAATAAAACATCGAATGACCATAAAATAGCTTGCTTTTGCTCCCTACTTATAGACATCGAATGACCATCCGATTCACTCCTGCAAATGTCTCGCGGGCAAACTCTTCGTCATTCTTCCACGCTTCATCATCCCATGTAATTAACCAAATAAGTAATTAAACCACCAAGCACCCACGCTTCACCATCCCCTGTAATTAACCAAATAAGTAATTACACCAATTCACTTAGATTAAGCACCCTCTTAGTGGCTGCGATATTTTTAATTCATTAAAAATTATAGAACCTTGAATAGAGAAACTAATTACCTTTTTATTTTTTATCCTAAACATAAAAAAAATGATTAAACTCTACTAAATACTAAGAAAATTGAATAGTGTTTGGACATCTGAATCAAAAATCTCCTCGGACGCTTCGTGAGGAATGATCCTTCCTGAGGAATGATCTTTTCACAATAGGTTTTCATATAGGTGCAACGCCTCGTAATGATCATATGGATACTAATGCACTTATAATAATTAAATGGCCACTTTGAATCAGGTATTATCGATATTGTTGGAGTTTTTATTTATCAGTGGTTATGAACAATAGTCCAGGTATTTATTCAGGCATGAGTAATGGTTTACTGATTTTTTAATATCTAAAAGTTAAATTTATTTTATTAAAACCAAGCCAAATAGGAAACCTAGAATACCACAATACAGTACCAAGCCATACAAATAATTATTAATTAAATTTATTTTATTAAAATCCATTAAATTTATTTTATTAAAACCGGGAACCTAGAATACCCCAATACAGTACCAAGCCACATAGGAAACCTGGAGTACCCCATACAATACCAAGCCACATAGGAAATATACTCTAAATGAACGCTTCGCTAACGCCCAGGGCAACAAGATATGCATATAAGCATCATACATTACAGTACCTGCAATCACATAATTGATCGAAGAGTTTGCCATGGATGGTAAGTAGATTTACAAAAAAAATCATCATAGCTAGCGTGGGCTCATTGGAAATTGCACGTGTAGTTTAATCATAATGACAAAACTGTCAAGTTTGATGCCGGATCACAACTCTCTATCAGTACTAGTGCCATGTTTAGTTCTCAGCACTTTGCAATCATTACTCATAGTTATGTTGTAGCACGGGTTATATCATATAGATTTGTTAATGGTACTTGTTGATTTTAATTTTTTTCTCCGTAGACAATTGTTAACGGGCAATCAAAAGTTATATATATGCAAAGTATTGATCACAGTGCAAAGAGCTGTGTGAATGGATTGTTTTCTTATTAGAAATTTCCAAATAGCATTCATGAGTTTAATTTAGGTGTATTATGTAATCAATTCAATTTTACAACTAATTTGAATTCTAATGTTGTTATGGGTTATAATGGATTCCCACTGTGATGTTTAGTGGAAGGCAATTGCAAATAGGAGCTTAATTCTGGCTCTATTGGGTACCTCTGAATTGATTCCAATGGTTTATATATAGTAAATGTCAAGAGTAGATATTACATGGGTTATGGTAAATAGTAAATTAGTCTTAGTGGACTGATGGCATGAATGTCCAATTGCCAACAATTAGTCTATATTTATGAGTTAGTGCCAATTGCCAACAATTAGTCCATACTTAGTTTATGGAGATTCGTGCTATTCTCATGCATAACATGGGAACAAGTACATGTACAGCCAACAATTAGTCCATATTTATGAGTTAGTTTATGGAGAGTCGTGCTCCCATAACATGGGAACAAGTGCATGTACAACTACATAACATGGGAACAAGTACATGTAAGTCCGTTGTAGTTCAATCCCTAAGCTATGGGAACAATTACATGTAAGTAAGTTGTAGTTCAATCCCTTAGCTATGTGAGGTAGTAGTTTTGAGCCTGAGTTCATTGGAAATTGCATAGGATGTGTTCATTCCATGTTTTCCAAGTCTAGCAACTGTCCAAAGCCGTCCACATAAGTGGTTATGAGTATGAGTTGAACCCTTCTTATTTAGTTAGGGCAACATGGTAGTAGTATTATTTAATTAGCACAGATCATATGTAATAGGAATGTGATGATAATGATATAAAACAATCATACTACTTGAACCAATTTTAGGTGACAATTTTTAGAGAAGCAAAAATCATGTTTTCCTCTCTCTTATTAATTACATAGTTTAATAAAAAAATCTTTTTTCCTCTGATGTGTTATTAATTACTTACATAGTTTTATTAATTATATGAGTAGTGTTTTCAAAAATCCTTTTTCCTCTCAAAACTCCTTTTTCCTCTCATTTGCTATTAATTACTTAGTTTTATTAATTATATCAACAACTTGTTTTCTCTTTCAATGTTCATTTATTTTTATTAAGTTTGCAATGTAACATTTATTTTACGAAGAGAAAAGAAATATAGTTACATTTTTATTAAATTTTGCAATCTAGTAAATGAAGAGAAAAAAAATATATTTACCAAGAATTTGTGTTTTCTAGTTAGAATTTCAAAAATAATTACTTATTATGATTGAATGTTTGCCATGCATTATGGCTTTATGATTATAAATATATATGTTATAGATTTTGTTTTCTCTTTCAATGTTCATTTATTTTTATTAAGTTTGCAATGTAACATTTATTTTACAAAGAGAAAAGAAATATAGTTACTTTTTTATTAAATTTTGCAATCTAGTAAATGAAGAGGAAAAAAATATATTTACCAAGAATTCGTGTTTTCTAGTTAGAATTTCAAAAATAATTACTTATTATGATTGAATGTTTGTCATGCATTATGGCTTTATGATTATAT
>APFE031576442.1:0-16787 GCA_000404065.3 Pinus taeda
GACCAAGGAAGGCAGAGATAGAGAGAAGTCCAGCCAAGGCCATAATTTCTGCTTTGTTATTTGTTCCCGGACCACCGTTCAATAGATGTTAATAGACTGACCATCTACAGGGAAAATGAAAACACCACAAGCACAAGTATTTTATAGAGCAGCACCATCAAAAAAAGCGCAGGGGTATCCATAGAATTTGGAGGTCTGTTTGTTCTTACCTTGTTTGAGAACAGATTGACGTGGCCGTTCAAGCTTCTCGTATAAACAGAGGATTGATTAAAAAATACTAGAAGCCGGTTCATTTTTAGAATCAAAGATCGCCCGGTTCTGCCATTTCCATATGGCCCAGATGGTAAGTAATGGGATGGGTCTCCACTTGCCATGCATTTTGCTCCATGCTATAAATGCTTCATAAATAGAAGGGCCACTGACAAAAATGTAACCAAAATGAGCAGACAAGGTTTGCCAGATCAACTGGACCTGAGGGCATTGTAAAAAAAGATGCAAATTGTTTACAAAATTTGTTATGCAAAGGGAGCAAATGGCAGGTCCATGCCAATTGCGCTTCTGGAGGTTCTGCCAGGTGAGGTTTCTATCATGAAAAAACTAGCCAGGCAAAAATATTGATTTTTAATGGGCATCCTGACTTCCAAAAAATAGGTGGAAAGTTGTTACCACTTGGATCTGATTCAAATAATAGAATTTGAAGATATATGCGCTTGGCTTGAACAATCGATGAGCCACCAGGACCTCTCCAAGTAAGACTATCCCTGTTCGACGTGCGGAACAGTCCAGACGATTTCAAGGAAGCGATAATGGCGTTCCATTAGGATTCCAAAGCACCATGAAAATGCAATTCTGAGGCTGATTTCCATATTGGAATCGAACCGTCCATTTTTGTATCACGCTGGCCCAGTGGAAATATCCCCTGTAGTGTAAATTTCTCAAGAGCTGCGAAGGAATATGGATCCTTTCTCCCGCACCTGCAAATGTATCTAATCCAATGATGATATTGGAACCGGATTGGAAATTCCAAATCAAGTTTTCTCTGAAGAAAGGTTCCAATCTCTGAAAACCTCTCCATATATATGTGTCGGTGGATGATCCTGTGGATTGTTGTCTATACCAATAAGTCATGTCTAGATTCCTCATGTATTTGGCTCTTATGGTCTTGCTCCAATAGGACACACCCATAATCGCTTTCCACATAGATTTGCATAATAGCGCTCTTCTGAAGGAGTGTAGGTCCAATATACCCCATCCACCTAATTGTTTCGGCCGTGACAGTTTGGAAAGTCTACACAGATGATATTTCTTCCTGTCTTTTTGTCCACTCCATATAAAGTTGGCTATCATGCGGTTTAAACATTTGATAATGGATGATGGGATGTAGAAAAGGAGCGCCCAATAAACCATGATTTGGGCCAACACAGATTGCGTGAGAATGGCGCGGCCTCCCATGGATAGGCACTTGAATTCCCATGCAGATATACGCTTGTAGAACCGATCCGAAATCCAGGCCCAATCAGCCAGTTTGTAGCCCACATGTTTCAAATTGAAGCCTAGATATTTGAACCCTCTCTTAATAGGAAAAACTTTGATATTGAAGAGCTCTGTAAGAAAAGAAATGACATCTCCATTTACATTTTCAACGTAGAAGGATGATTTTATATCGTTGATGCACATGCCAGTGGCTTTATGGAAATTTACCATGATATCATGGATGCATATCCAAGTTGTTCTGCAGAGTAATGCTGACAGAAGGATATCGTCGACAAATAGGTTGTGCGACATGAGGATATCCCTGCAAATGGGGAGAGGCTTGATTCTCTCTTGATGGATAGCTCTCTTTATGTGAAGGCTGAGAGATTCCATAACAAGTATGAAAAGGAGAGGAGATAGGGAACAACCCTGTTGAAGGCCCCTGACCGCCATGAAGAAAGAAGAAGGGATTCCATTGATTAGGACAACATATTTAACGTCTACCACACAGGCCATGATCCATCTGATACACTTAATATCAAGGCCAATCCTGGCTAGTAAGCATCGAATAAAACCCCATTTGACACAATCGTATGCCTTCTTAAGATCAATTTTTAAAAGAGCAGCTTCGATTTTCCTGCTTTGAATGGAGTGTAAGCATTCTTGGGCAAGAGCCACTGCTTCTGAGATATTCCTACCTTTGAGAAAACCGTGTTGCTCAGCAGACAGGTGAAGAGATAGAGTGTTCCTTATTCGGATGGATATAATTTTGGAAATGACCTTGTATAACGCATTGCACAATGAGATAGGCCGATAATCAGAGAAAGAGGAGCATTGTTTCTTAGGAATAAGAGTGATGTAAGTAGAGGACATGTTCTAGCTTATGAAACCCTGAGTTTGCAATTCTTCAACCATCCTTAATATGTCTGTCTTAAATAATTCGAAGAAGTGTATGAAAAAATCGATGGTCCAACCATTTGGCCTGGGGCATTTGTCTTTTTGGAAAGATTTCATAGTTGCTAGTAATTCCTCTTCTGAAACTTCTACATAAAGAGCTCTGTTTTGGCGTTCATCAAACATCGTTGGGAATGGGTCGATCCCCCAAAAGATGTCCTCAATGTTGCAGGTGAAATCCTCGTTGTAGGCCTTTTTGAAGAATTTCACTGCTTGTCCCGAGATGGCCTCCTGTGAAGTATGAATGTTTCCTGACTCATCCCTGATTTCCCAGATAGCATTCGCCTCCCTCCTTCTATTTTCAAACCTGTGGAAAAATTTGGTGTTTTTATCTCCCTCTCTGAGCCATAAAGCCCGACTTTTGAGCCTCCAAGTGGTCTCTTCTTCTTCCAATATCTTTTGTTTTCTCTTTTCTAATCTCCATATATGATTTTTGATGTTGGATGACATGGAAGGAATCTTGAGGAGCGAAGATAAATACTCCAGTTTTTTGTGAATTTCCTTTAGTTCCATTCTATTTGCGGCCACTTTATTTCTTTGCCAATTTTTGACCTCTTTTCGAAGAGAGTGAAGACGATCAAGAAAATTCTGGGAGGAATCATTATCCTACCCTGGGGATGTCTTCCAAGTATCAATTATAAATTTGTTGAATTGGAGATCAGATAGCAATGTGCGGTTGAACTTGAAAGGATATAAAAATTTATGTCCAACATGTTACCATTGAATAGAGATTGGGCGATGATCAGATATGAAAGATGGGATGATGTCCATTGAAAGTGAGCCATATCTTTCAATTAATCTTTCATGGAAGATATCATTTGCTCTTTTTGCCAAAAAAGCATTGTTGGATCGCCCGTTATCCCATGTAGGTCCCTGACATACAGGCAGGATATTGATAAAGTTATGTTGCATAAATGATTCCCGAATAAATCTCCCCATCGAATCAAATTTTCTACCATTGCCCCATATTTCATCCTCACAAAATGTGCAGTTAAAATCTCCATTAATTATCAAAGAATCAATTTCAAGTAGATCAGAGGATAGCAAATGATTCCAGAAAGGGAACTGGTTTTTATATGGAGCATAAATGTTCAAAATGTGAAAGGGGGATGAAGAGCCACGAAAGTGGGCCAGAACAAGAATGCCAGCGAAGCATTGAAATGCAGCAACCTTGATCCTTTTAGGATCCCATAAAACAGCTAATCCTCTGCACATGCCTACATCATTTGTAGCAACCATGTGCCATGATGGAAGCATCCTTCTGAAATAAGAAATTGTTTGGGAGCTGTCATGCATAGTTTCCTGTAAAAGAAACAATTTAGACTTAGAAGAGACAAAAAGATTTTTAAGGGCCAGAAATTTGGGGTCAGCTCCCAGGCCCCGGATGTTCAATGATAAGATGCTAATCATTTGGGGGTATCATAAGGCCAGCATGCTCTAAGGGGCTGATTTTCAAGTATCTTTGCAGCAGCAATTTCAGTGACAGGAATGTCAGTTAAGGAAAGTTCCCGAATAGAAGAATCTTGTCTGCCCTTCCTACCCCAGAAATGTCTGCTACCACGCTTCTCTTTGCAGCGAACAGTTATGTTCCCAGCCGAATTAGGGCTCATGTGAGGCGAGGCGGAACGATTGGGCCAATGAACAATTAATGGATAAAGCTTCAATGACACTCGGTTTAGTAGGAGGTCGACATCTTGGTCGAACGAGTTACGAGGAGAGGGAGGAGGGGATAGGGAAAATTATTGATCAATTACGTTAAGTTTTTTCTATTAAGGATTGGATTAAGTGGTTTGATAAAAATTGGATAGTTGACTAATATCTCTAACAAAAATCGAAGTAGAAGCAAATGTAAATCGAAATAGAGGTAAATGCTAGATAAGAGAAGGAGAGAAATCTAGATTCTAAATGATTGATGTTCAAATAATTGATTATAAATGTATTATAGATAAGAGAGAGAAATTTAGATTCTAAATGATTGATGTTCAAATAATTGATAATAAATGTATCATAAATGTATTATGGATGTTAGTTCTATCTTTATTTGTGTACAATATATATGCTTTGTTATATTCTGCAACTAATTTGGCACTCTCTATGTTTTTTTAAATATAAATGCAATGATTCTTCCAACGCTTTGCTTTCAAAAAAATGTCTCAACTTCGTACAATATTGGTTTGGTTGCAAGTCAAAGGATTGTGGCCCATTTTCTGAAATATTTCTGTGACCAAGAACCATTTGAAGGGTTTGACCAGCTATTGTAAAATTGAGGATTTCTATTTGGCAAAAGGGTTGTGGTAGTGAGTAAGATAAAGATCAAAAGCTGGTTATATCATGACTTGCCTATATGGTTTTTTATTATATATATAAAATTCCACATTTCTCCTAATTTTTTTTTTTTGGAAATAATGCTTCTGACATTTTGCTTCTAAAAAATGTCCACGCTTCATACAACATGGTCTTACTGCATGTGAAGGACTGTGGCCCATTTTCTGAAGTGTTTCTACGGCCAAGAACCATTTGAAGGGTTCCATCCAACTATCATATAATTGAATATTTCTATTTGGCAAAAGAGTTGTGGAAACAACTAAGATAAGGCTCGACCCAACTAAGCTTGTAAATTGAAGTCTTCTAATTATATTGAAGTTCATTATTGAAGCATTGAGAAATCATTTAGGAGGTAAATTGTTATTAAAGTTAAAACCAAAGTGTTAAGATGGTTGAACTATTTAAGTAAAGACTAAATTAGAAAAAGACATTGAGTGTTAAAGATTGAAGTGGCTACTATATTGAGTTTAGATAGATTATTGTTGCTATAAGTAAGACATTTAACTCACATGTAAGTAAGACATTTAACTCACATATGTGGTACATAGGCTAGAGGCTTAGTTTGGGTGTTGGTAAACCCAAGTTGGTTAAGCCATTAGAAAGAAAACACTTCAGTGTCACACACCTCAGGGGACTCGAAAACCTTATAGGTTGGAGGTGTGCCATGGTGTGTGATAGTTGATACAACCCAAGTTGGTTAAGCCATTAGGAAGAAAACACTTCAGTGTCACACACCTTAGGGGACTCAAAAACCTTATAGGTTGGAGGTGTTCCATGGGGGTGTAATAGTTGGTATCGGAGCAATTTGTTGAAGTTGAGATCAATGAGATGGCATCAAAGGGGTATTAAGAGAGGGAAGCCATACTCAAGATGTAGGTTGGTGTTTTGAGTTTTTCAAGCAAGCCACAAATGATGGATGCAAAGAATCAAAGACCTGGACATGAGAGTGCGAGGTCATTGAGGATGAGAAGGTTGATGCCCAAACTTCTACCAATGAAGAGTGTATAAGGGGATGAGGATTGTGAGGAGTATATGAGGAGATTGGAGGAGGAAGATGTTTGAGCCAAGAGGCTCATTCTACATCGTAGTTTGAGGGGATGTGTAAGTTTGTTTGTCCGTCCATGCCCCTCTAAAATGAAAATGAAAATTAAAAATTATGTTCTAAATAGAAAAATAATGTGGGCTATAATTAAAAAAGAAGTGAATATGTTGTAAATTAATTAGAAGTAAAAAAAAATGTGTGAATCATATGTTTAAATCTTATACTTTTCAAAAATATTTCAACAACAGATGTAAGTCAGTGTTCCACGAGGACACGTCCCCCAGGGTTGGGTGCGTGCACCCCTTGCACCCCACACACCCGGGACGGAGGGAAATCTGGGGAAACGTGTCCCCATGTTCCCCTTTTGGGGAGATGTGGGGAGACACAAGGGGGGCGTTTCCCCAAGGTGGGGGACGTGAATCCCCAAAAGGGGGACACCTGGGCAACCCCCTCAAAATGGGCTATGCGTCCCACCTTAAATTTGCTTGTAAACAATGATTTATGACAGGCAAAACCTAGTATTTGACCATATTTCCGCACTAATGCTATGCAATTCATGGTAATGTTAAATTCTTAAAGTAAAATGATGAAAATGAAAGATAAAGTAGAATGTCACTTTGATGAAAATGGAAGAGAAAGTAGAATGTCACTTTTACTTAAATTTTTAACATTACCATGAAATGACTCGGGGTGTTTAAGAGTGGTTCCGACCTCATTGGATTTCATATGGAGAAAGTAAAATTTTAGATCTCACTCATAATCCAACATGCTTAATAGTTTTTTAGGAACTCATGATTCAATGGATTGCAATGTTTCCATTGCTTTTTGTCATGTATAAGGGTATGGAATTAGTATTTAATCAAGAGCACCAAGCCCCTTGTGTACTTTAGAGTGACTTTTAGACTCATCACACTGTTTTTGAGTTTTAGTTATATCAATTTATTATTCGAGTCTTCATATTTAAGTATCTATTATAGTCTATTTTGCTTAGTACTAATTAAATTCTAGAATGATGAATGATGAATTTCAATCTTAAATCAATTTAGAATATAGAATGGTGAATAATGAATAATGAATATGGATAAGAGTATTTCATTATTGAATCTAGTGGTCTATGGATGAATCATGCAAGGGTGATGAGTATGGATCAATGTATTTCATTATTCAATCCAATTATGTATGTATCATTGTATTTAGCTTTGATTATTGAATATATAATATATATATAATATATATATAATATAAATATTATATATATTATATATATATATATATATATATATATAATAAAAAGGAAAAATATATATATACCTTGACGTCCCCCCTAAATTTCCCTTAAATTTGAGGGTACTCCCATACATCCCCCTTGTGCGTCTCTCCCCGTCCTAGAGCCTTGGTGGAACATTGATGTAAATAAACTATTTGAAGATCTATGTTAACTAATTTATGTCCATATCAAGTTTAGATATATCTATATATAGAACAAAATTAAGTTTTTATGGTTAATTTTTTTTATTTGGTCCTATATACTTTATTTAGCATTCAAAAATACAATTTGAACGATGGAAAATAACATATTGTACTTGTAACTCTAAAAAAGTTTGCACATGAACAAATTTGATCCCTCTTGGTTCATGTTAGATATTTAATATGGATCTATGATGGTTGAGCCGAGAGGCTCATTCTATAGCGCAACTCATTCTATAGCGTAGTATGAGGGGATGTGTAAGTTTGTCAGTTCATGCGTGCCCTTTTAAAATAGAAATGAAAATTAAAAATTATTTTATAAATAGAAAAATAATGTCGACTATAATTAAAAAAAAAATGAATATGTTGTAAAGTAATTAGAAGTAAAAAAAAATGTGTGAATCAAATGTTTAAATCTTATACTTTTCAAAAATATTTCAACAAGAGATTTAAATAAATTATTTGAAGATCTATGTTAACTAATTTATGTGATATCAACTTCAAATATATCTATATATAGAAAAAAATTAAGTTTTTTATGGCTAAATTTTTTTATTTGGTCCTATATACTTTATTTAGCATTCAAAAATACAATTTAAACAATGGAAAATAACATATTGTATTTGTAACTCTAAAAAAGTTTTGCATGTGAAGACATTTGATCCCTTTGAGCTCATGTTAGACCCATACTTAAAATGGATCTATGTTGGTGGTAGATGGATTGAGATGTTGGAGCAGGATGAGGACGTTGATGGAGAAGCGTTTGTGGACCAGTTCGAGACCGTGGAGACAGGTATACCAAGTCATGATGATCCAGTGTTGATAAGATTGATAAAGGAGAGTGAGGATAGGTTTTCCTACCCACCTTTGATGAAGTACATTGCAAAGAGGTATGGAGGATTCATTTCAGGCACGGGTGGATTCTTCCTCATGATGAAGAGAGATGCCATTGTGATGGAGAAAGGAGAGCCATATGACTTCCCCACAGCACCATCTTTCTGAGCGCATAGAGGAGATGGGTTCATTGTCAACTGCTCGAGATAGTGAGACCCTTTGGAGAGTGAAGTGCCATTGAAGGGTGCTTCATGATGAGTAGAACCAGAGGAGGGCTCGTATGACAGAAAATATGTGATGATGGTTGCATATGTTGGGGTGCATGCATTCTTGTGGAGTTGGTGTTAGGACCATATTAGCTACCTGGTTAGTTGATTTTATGAGGGGATCCACCACATGTCATTGTTGCAGGTTGTGATTCATGTTGTCACATGGCATATGATAGTGATGCGATTCTTTCATGATGTCGATGAAGTTAGTGGTAGAACTACCGCGATAGTTGGTGCGAAGACCTTGATGAAGGAGTTGACTGAGGAGTGTTGTTCTCAAGGATGACAACCTTTTTAGAGTAGGGAGGATGTTAAGACCTTGGGCTTGATTGCACATGAAAAGTGCACCCAAGTCTAATTAGTGAGACGATTTGGCAAAGAGTGTCAAAAAACCGAAGGTGACATGGCTGAGTGCACGAAGGCACCCAATCGAGACCACATGAAGTGGAATGATTTGTGAAGTTTGGGGTTTTGCTCGAACGAAGGCACGTTTGCACAAAGGCATGATGCACCTAAACGATGGGGTGAGCAGACAAATGACTCACACGATTAACGAAATGATTGGGTCGATTTGGTTGAGAATTGAGGTTGGTTTGTGCGAAGAAAGGCAAGGCGAGTTGGGGAACAAGTTGAGTGAGCAAACGAAGTAAGATCACATGACGAAAGACGAATAGTGAAGGCTGAGAAGGAAGAACCAAACTCGTGGATGAGCTCGCTCTAAGTGAGTAAGGCTAGAAGAGAGTTGTGCCGACTAGTAAAAGAATTGGTTTTCTACATTTTTGTTGTTTTCTGTGGTTTGGTCTTGTCGCAGGTTGAAGTTCTGCAACCTTTTTTCTGAAGTATTTTGTGACCATGAATCATCAGAAAGGTTCGGCCCAACTACTGTAAAATTGAAGAATTTTTTTTCAGAAAAAGGGTTGTGGCAGTGAGTAAGATAAGGCTTGGTCTAACCGAGCTTGTAAATTGAAGTTTTGTAATTATATTGAAGTTCATTATTGAAGTATTGGGGAAATCATTTGGGAATCGCCTTCCATATACTACTGTTGTGTTTATTAGAGCAAGTTTATTTCTGTATCGGTTTTGCATTGCAAAGTGAAGTAAATTGTTATGGAAGTTAAAACCAAACTGTTAAGATTGAGTTCGTTGAACTCTTGAAGTGAAGACTAAATTGGAAAATGAATCTAAGTGTTAAAGATTGAAGTTGCTATTATACCAAGTTTAGTTAGACTATTGATTCCACAAGTAAGACATATAACATCCATACAAGGTATATAGGTTAGAGATGTAGTACGAGTGTTATTAAAACCAAGTTGATCAAGCCATTGGGAAGAAAACATGTTGGTGTCACACACCTTAGGAGACTCCAGAACCTTAGAAGAAATCGCTAACATAATAGAGGGAGGACAAAGTTGCAGAGCAAAAGCGCATTCAATCTTCATGCAGGAAACTTTGATAGCAAAAGAAAAGGGAAGCACATGACACATACAATAGAGTAGAGGATGAGAAAAGAGAAGATATTGCAGGTAGCAGAATTGAGATCACAGCAAGCAGAATGGGAGTCAAAGGAAGAATAGGAGCTGAGAAGTAGAAATAAGAAGAATAATAAAGGCAAGGCACAATCACAGAGCAAACAATGCTCATACAAGTTGAAGAGCTGGAACAAATAGTAGCTGAGGAAGAGAGTGAATAGATGCATGTTCCCTCACCAAAGATAAGCACAAGAAACAAGTCCAGCTGGAGGTCCACAAGTACATGGAGCAGTTGATGCGTGAGGCCACCAGTGATGACTTCCAGTTGAGCGTCGACAACATGCAGAAGTACATTGGTGGTCTGACCACACTTGGGACAATGTTGTGCATGGTTCAGGACGAGACGAACATAGGTTCCAAGACTGCATGCCTAGATGCCATGGAAGCAAGAGTTCGCTTTTAGCAAGACACCATCAAGTAGTTTGGGGACATCACACCACAATACCAAGCTTAGCATCAGTACATGATCGAGAAGCATCAAGTGGAAGTTGGTGAGTTGGTCTTTCTCCAAACCTCGAAGTCATAGTGTTTTGTATTGTTAGACTGCCTCTAGCCTATTTTGTCTCACATGAGTACACGTGGAAAATGTGTATTAGTTGTAATCGTCTTGTAAGTGAAATTCCAAGTGTCATTAGTGGAATGTGAACAATCACTATATAATGTAAAGAGTTACTTGTAAATAAGTTTAAGAGTCATGAGGGTAGTCAAAGAGTCACAAAGGGGAATGTCAAGGGTCACCCCACCCTTTGTTATAAATAGAACCTCATAACTCATAGACCAGACTTTTGGGAGCCAAGATTTTGGCTAGGAATTGCTTAGAGAAGGATTTGAGAGTATTGTGATGAGCCTTGGCTTCTCCACAACGTAGAGAGAGTGCATCTCTTTGGAGGAGAAAGCGGTGTTGACTGTAATGTTCCACTATTGGGGCTAGTGGTTGTCAATGGTGTATGTATGGATGGAACTTTAACTTAATATATATAATTGAGCCAAAACATTTTCATGCATATGTTGTTATTGTAGTTCAACTATTTTGGTTACTTTAGAAATGTATGTTATTTCACTTACATATTTGTGTATGAACTATTTTGTATGCAATTGTATGAATATTGTTAGAGACGTGTTATTGTAGTAACCCATCACTTTGGATTGTGGACTATTCCGCTTCGAGCCTATGATTTCATTCAACTTATGTGTTCCTTTTAGGCTGCGTACTATTACAGGCTTCTGAGGGACACACTTTCCTTCCCCCTCTATGTGTTAGAACCCCTATGCATCTCACTTAACTCGCTGCAAGGTCACATACTTGCTTCCGACAAATTTATCATACTCACCTCTGTGCACTATCGTGATCAAGGCACTATTGTACAACCCATTGCGGGGACTCCTACTCCAAATGATCTGAGGTCTAGTTGGGATTTCTTACTGGGGAGATCCCCTGAAATGTTAGTAGATCTAACATCGTCAACATTTCTGGTGCTAGAAGGAGGGCCAGATGAAAATCTGAGTCCTCAAAGTCTGTTCTAAATCTCTGCACATCATTCATGACTTACATTACAATCATACCTCTGACATGTTTTTCTCATGCATATGATTTCAAAGTGTTGGAGGACATCCTTGATGACTTGTCACGTTTGAAGTATGACGTTGTAGATGGAGAAACCTTGCTAAGGCATAGAGTTGCCATTGTAGGCTTCTGTCATAAGAATGAAGTCCCCTCGGACAACATTTCCCGTGGGTTGTTCACTTGCACGTTCGAAAGGCACGTAAGGAAATGGTGTCACACATTACCCGCAACCTCCATTCACTCTTTCGATCACATGACCAGAGAGTTATGCCGTGCTTTCTATCATTATGACCTTAAAGCACTCAATAAAAAAATCCTGGAATTACGGAAAGCACATGATGAATCTATTACGCAATTCTGGGATCGCCTTTTTCATCTTACTTTTCAAATCCCTGAAGATGATGTTGATTGGGAATTTCTCAGGGAACGGTTCCTGTATATTCTTCATGTATCTGAAGATTGTCACGTGTTATAATCATTCAAACCCCTCCCAGCATACCTTGGTGTTAGAGCTGCCAAATCTAAGACATAAAAGGTTGTTATCACAAGTGACCATCGTCCACTTCTCATCAAACAACTCTAGCTCCACAGGATGAGGTGGGAGAAGTTGTGAACCCATATGTTGAACCATCACCTCCTCCCACCCACCTGCTCTGGATTTCTTCATAGATGTGGAATGCGAACCAGTCAATTGTTACATGAGCTTGTTTTCTCAACCTCATCCTCTCATTCTATTGATCCTCCCGCTTTTGGTGTCTTGTGTTCGTCCATTCCGGACTCAACATGTGTTGTTCACAAGGATCACGTTGTGGATGGAGTTGGTGTTGAGTAGCCAACCCACGCTGTCATTTTTTATGAGTACGTCTGGGAATCTGAAGAACTTACAGTGAAGGATGACCTCCTTCTATCTGCACCTCATCTGCTCTATCCTGACATCTTTTGTGATCCTGCCATTTTTTATTTGTCTTGTGAAAATTCATTCTTGAATGTTTCTATTTCCGATCATTCACAAGATGCATAGGATGTTAACCCATTATTTGATTGTGGAGAGGACAAATATTCCTTTCTAGATCCACCCAATCTATCATCTTTTCTTTCTGGAAATTCAGAGGGTGAAAATTTTTGTTTCTCATTTACCCCTTTGTATGATTCGTCAGATCATGAGGATGTCGATGTACATCTCAAATTTTATGATCGTGGTTGTCGTGATCTCTTTACTCCTTCATTCGATGATGATTTTGATTCACTTGTTGTTGATATTTTCAAGCCATCGGTCTTTGATGATCTACCTGCTGACAAAATCAAAACCCCACAAGATGTCGAGGCACTTCAGCCCGAGCTGATGGTTATGTTAGGTCATCGTTTTCTTGACGTTAGTTCCGCTCCTGATCAAAAATCTGTTGAAACACCCGAGGGTCCTCATCACTCTCTTGCGCACATTGAAAATCAATATGATCTGCACATCTTACACCCTCCACCAGAATCACATGATCCTACCACTCATGCATCGGAGGAGTCATATGTAGCAAGTCATGCTGTGAAGTGAAATTTTTCTTCTTTCTACATGTTTGCTTGTTTGCAAAGATCAAAAGAGTGTGTATGTTCGTCATCTACACACAGTGCACTGTCACACCATGGTACACTCACAGAGTGTTTGTCTTCCACTTTTACTCTTTTCTTTTTTGTGGACACATTTAAACTTCGAGCGTGTTAGGTTTTCACTATTTTATCTTTCTTGTGCGCATGTTTACCTGAATACCTTTCTTTTCGATCATGCCTTCACTAACATGGGCCAACGAAGGCGCTGGTGGATGCATTGGAAATGTCACTTCACGTGAGTAGGCCCATGCACTGTTTAGCTTAGGAGTAGAAGTAGTGTTTGCTTTCTTGTTTTTCTTTGCTTACTTGTTTTGCTTTCATTTTACTTATATCCTTTGTTTTGTTTGTTTGTTTGTTTTTCACCCATAGGCTTAGCTTCACATGAAATCGTGTTTGGCTCTTGAGACATGCAGGGTGACTTACAAGAGGAATTGTACAACAATCAACATTTGGTTAGCTGTTATCCTATCTCTTTGTGAATATCTTTTGTTGTTTCAATCAATGATACCCTAATGGAAAATATGTTTTGTTCAGAGTGAGTCTTGGTGAAAACACAACGCTTTCACTTTTAACTAGTACCGCCAACTCTAATCGGTTATTTTATATTCGGTTAACCCTTGTCAACTCAATAAAGTAGAGTAAGGTGAGGGGGGAAACCTTAAAAAGTATGTCAGAGGTATATATAACATCCTTCTCTGAAGGGACAACCTCTTGTTCTCTCAATAAGTCAGATCCCTCTTTCGCCTCATAAAATAAATAAGTGCCTATGCATAGTTCTTTGAAAATGAAAAAAATGAAAAAAATAAAATAAAGGCGAAATGAGAGAAATAAATATTGTGCAGGGAGTTGAAGTAAGTAACTCCACTGGGGTACTGTCCAGGCTCGTTGGCAACATAGCATGCTTGTGTTCCTGAAGTGACTCCGCCGGGGTACTGTCCAGGCCTGTTGACAAAAAATCAACACCATAGATGAAACTTAAACTCTAACCATTTATATTACTTGTGCATCAAGATACCACTCATCCCCAATTGAAACAACTCATTTGACTTGGCTTGGTATGTGTGCTGACCAATCAAGAGAATGGTAGGGACTACATCTTTAACTCAAGCTAGTGAAGAAGTCATGATGATCAAAGAATCAAACAATAATTCCAGAAAGGTTAGACTCGCTTCACACGAGACAAGGTCCATACAGAGAGCTGGAGTTATACCAGTGTGTCACCAATGTTGTAGCGGCTACAACCACCCTCCAAAATTTTTCCTTCGCTTCGTTTTAGAGCCTCCCTACTAAAATCTCAGCAACTTATCTTGAATTGCCTAGGTACTTGTGCTTTCATTTGAGTTTTATCTTTCACTTTACAACTTCTGTTTGCTTACTTGCTTTGTCTTCTAACTACAAGCTAACCCCCTGAATTGGTTGCAACCCGGTTCTTGCACTGCCTTGATGATCTATGCAATCCTTGATGGAAACTAGCCTTTCTCTCAGGAAATGCGCAGTGCAACCCAGCAGTGAGCTTAGGCTCAATAATTGCATAGACCTAGCTGGAAGCTTGTCTTCAGCTGGGAAATTGTTGAGAGCAGTCCAAGCCAGCAAGTGAGCCTTCAACTCTAGAATTGCGCAGCGCCAGCTAATAGGCAGCCTTACCAGGAATTGCGCAGTCCAAATCCACAGTGAGCACTCAAGTCCAGAATTGCGTAGAGCCATCTGACATCCTTCCTTTAGCTGGAAAATTGTGCAGAGCCTGAGAGGTAACCTAGAGCCACTCAACCCAGAAATTGTGCAGAACCATATTGTGCTCAGAAATTGTTAGTGCATGAACCAGAGAGTTGCGTGGTCCTCCCCAAGACTACACAATATTTCTGGGCAGTGCATGGCAGGGTTCCCAAAAAGTAAGAAGCTAAGAGGAAAAGCATCCCCGAGAAGTAGGGAATGTATTATTAGCTTCCTGAAGGTGACACATTTCCATATTTAGAAGTTTCTACTAAGTGTCGTTGTTTTCCTTGATCTCAAGCATAGGTGTCATTTGCTCAAATCTATGTAATGGAGGCCACTAGAGCTTGCTTATGCATTCAATCATCAAGCTCTAGCTTCCTTAGGAGATCAAGGAGCATTCAGAGCATTGTCATCACTTTTCATGGTGAGTTTTTTCTTTTATTGCCTTTTGCTCCTTTTTCTGTGGCTTTTGTTTGTTTAGCTTGTGAGAGTGTTGTTTCACCCATTTTGTTGAATGACCACATGCGTTTTAACTTGTTTTAGCTTGTAGAAGTGTTGTTTCAAGTTATACATTATCTTACCCAAGCGTCACATGAGTTTTCTCGTTTTTACACAAACACTCGCCGATGCGACAACTCTGTTCGCACACTTTGTGTTCCTTCAGTTCGATCCATTGTTGCACTTGTTTTACATGCATACATCTACACTTAATTAGATCTGCACTCATCCTTACATTATCTTTCAGATTTTCCTATTTTCACAGTCCCCATGGATAGATTTGGGCTCCCCCTACCCTGGTCTCACATTCACTTACATGCACTGCGCAATATGGAAGCTCAAGGCCTTTGCCTTGGCTTCTGGAATTGTGCAAAGGTTGTCCTGGTCTGGCTCCAACTTCTCACTGCACAGTTCTAGGAGACAGTCTCCTAGCTTGGTCACTGCACAGTCTCTCCCAGACCCTGTCCCAAATTGAACTGCGCATTTTGCAGTTCCAGTTAGCAGACTTCCACATTGACTTCCAGGACTGCGCAATGTGCAGTTTCCACAGTAAGTCAGTTACCCCTTGTCAATCAAAACTGCACATTTCCTCTCATCATATGCCTTAGTTGCTTCTTGATCATGTTGTAAAGCTAGATTTGTAAGAGCTAATGTTTCTTTTCCATGAGTGTTCATTCTATCCCATACACACCACACTCGTGAAGCACTTCTCTCCAGCATTCATTGTACCATGGCACCAAAGAGAGCTGCTTCAAGAGATACCACTGAAGCGGTACTGGGGAAGCAATTGAGAAGGCACAGATTACTTGCCAATATATGTAGATGCCCAACTATTTACAAAAAAGGAATCAACACTAACATGGCAACAAAACCATCAACAATGGCAGAAGGCAAAAAGCCAGTACAGGATCAGGGAAAGATGAAATTATTGACATAACAAAGGGAGGACAAAGATGCAGAGCAAAAGTGCATTCATTCTTCATGCAGGTAGCTTTGATAGTAGAAGCAAAAGGAAGCATAGGACACAAACATCAATGCAAAGGAAGAGAAAAGAGCAGAGATTGTAGGTAGAAGAATTGAGATTTCAACAAGTAGAATGAGAGTCGAAGGAAAAGCAAGAGCTAAGAATAAAAAACAAAGAGAAGAACAGAGGCAAGGCACAATGACAGAGCAAACAATGCTAATATAGGTTGATGAGCTGGAATGACCAACAATTGAGGAAGAGAGTGAACAGATGCAGGTTCCCTCACCAAAGCTAAGCAAAAGAACCAAGTCCAACTAGAGGTCGAAAGGTACATGGAGCAATTGATGCGTGAGGCCACCAGTGATGACTTGCAGCTGAGCGTAGACAACATGCAGAAGTACATTAGTGGTCCAGCCACACTTAGGACAGTGATGCACATGCTTCGGGATGAGATAGACACAAGTTCCAAGGTCTAGCCACACTTAGGACAGTGATGCACATGCTTCGGGATGAGATAGACACAAGTTCCAAGGTCCAGCCACACTTAGGACAGTGA
>APFE031576444.1:0-13484 GCA_000404065.3 Pinus taeda
TTTAATCTATTGTAACAACTCAAATAAAATCTTGTAATTAGCCTTCCTTTCAATTGATTAAATTTCTCTCTTCATCCTAATTTGAGTCAAACTTATAAATAGAATTATTAGTGAACTTTCCCAAGACTCGATGTTATAAGTTTGTAGATTACAACAATATTGAGTCCTTTGTATCTATGAGGCACATGGAATTCAAAACTATGTGAATCTGTTTTGAGTAGGTTTTCCATATTCTTGATGTTGACTCTAACCTTGCTCATTTATGCTTACTAAAATTGAAATTCTTCCATATTTATTTGGTGACTTAGAGTAACACATTTTAATTTTATTAGGGCTATATTGTTATGCTTTTATAATTGCATTTCTTCATTAACACCTTAAATTGACCCCATAATATCATAATATTATTCAGATTTACATCATTCATTATTCAACAACATAGGAATGTATGTAAAAGGAACAATATCATCATCATCAATGCAATAGAACATAAAGGAACAATAGAATAAAGTAACTCACATAGAGAGACACTAGGATTAGTGAGAGACCATGGAAAAACCCAGTATGGGGAAATCCCTTTCAAATTCTTCTTCTTATTAGATTGTCATTGAATGAATAAGAAAAAGAGAGTAAAATGATCCATATCTGCATCCACAAAACTATCCAACAAAATTAAACTAAAATATATCCATGAGATGAACCCAACAATGCTCATAGCCAAAATCTTAATTCTAAAGCATGTAATGAAATTTTACTATCAGTGGTCAACTGTTGAACACTACGTTCAATGAGAGAAAAAATTAGACGACTAAAATTTGAACATTTAGGTCCTAATCGCATGGAGGAGGAGTCATATGTGTGACTAGGATGTTCTAGTCACTTCCTTGAGTCTATAAGCTGATTACTGTAGTGAAAATAAACTTTTCAAAATCCTCCAACTATGACTCATAATCCATAGATTCTAGTCACATGGCGGACATGTTGTGCATGTGGCTGGAAATATTCAATCATACGAATGAGACAACTAGTGAATAACTGCAGTCAAGATCTCTTTGAGACATGCCTGCAATTGAGGCCAACAACCCTAAAATCGAGATTCAACCTTCAAACCCTACAAGTTCACCTTTCTGCAAACCCTTTCCTCCCCAGATATGTCTCAGACCTGTGTGAGCCAAGAACAAGAAAGAGAATAGAAGAATATCTCATGATTATATCAAAACGAGGTTAAGGTCACTTGTATTTATAACCTTCCAAGGCTGTCCAATTTTCTTTTGGGTTGACCTGATCAAATATGCACATGTGGGCTAATAATTCAAAAATACACATTCCCTTTGTCAAATTTGATGACATTTAGGTTGATTTTGGTCCTCTAAAAAAAAGAATTTAATGCAATCATCAGCTCTATCAAATTCATTTTCCAAAGTGGAATTCGACCGTAGATTCCAAATTCAACACTCCCTCTCAACAAGGGGTAATTCTGCCTACCCCATGTCATGTGAATCTTGTCATCAAATTGTATCCAATCTTAAGAATCTCATAATCACATATCATCACTATTAATTTCAATTCATCTCTTCTTTATTCTTCCTTAGATCTTGATTTCTTTGATCTAAAAACGAGATCTTAGACAATTATCAATGTATTACAAACTCGTGTGCATGGATATGCCTATGTAACTTTTTGCAACAAATCAATAAGATTGTGAAATACATAGACAATGAAGCAGTTTAGAGAACATAATAGACAAGCACATATAAACATAGCAAGTTTAATATGGAGTTCACCTAACACTCCTGGGCTACATCTCCTTGTCTAGCCTTCAGTGGTGACCTCTATCTTATTTCTTTAAGCATATAGTTTTACAACAGTGAGCTCAAATTGAGCCTCACACAACAGAAACAAAACAATAAGGCTTTACTTGGATCCCCCAAGTCTCTTTTGAGTACACGGACTCTCCCTACTGACTCTCTGTCTCTATTGCTCTATCTCAGCACTGCCTGCCTCTGTTTGTTCTCTATCTGTGGCTTTAAAGCCAATCTGCACTATATGTTTTTCTCCTTCTCAAGCATTAAGGCTTCCCGACCTTTGTCTACTCAAATCACCCTCTGAGCATTAGCAATCATTGCTAAAATTCTTTCAGGGATGGTGGCCACCTGTTCTATAATGGAATGGGTCATCGGCCCTTTGAAATCCCTAAAAACAACCTTCTCTGTTTTCTCAGAGAAATACATTCAAAAATATGAAACTCCTCTAAATTTCCATTTATCGGATTTGAAACATTATGAATCTACCTTATAACTCCTATCGAATCTACCTATATATTGACATCGCATCTCCATCATTGATCTGGAAGATCCAGATCCAACGACTATAGTTTATTTCCAGCGGCTTTTTCATACGGGCGTTAACCGCTCAATGACCGTGGTTTTCTCTCTCCTTAGCCTGGAAACATGGCAGCTAATGTATGGGCTTGAGCGGAGCCCAGCCAAAACCTCTTACCACCTACGACCCTCCCGAAATCCTGCCTATTTTTCAATTTCCCTTTATATTTGAAAATACATTAAAATATGAAAGTCCCACTCATCTCAGAATTGAATATATATATATATATATGTGTGTGTGTGTGTGTGTTAACAAACCCTCTTAGGTCTGGTTAATCGCATTGGTGCTTTATCCTCTGTATATAGTTTATTTAATGAAAATCGCAAATACAAAGGAAAAAGTTGTTTCCCAGACCTCAAAATATATCAAATACCATTCATAACCCCGTCGGGTCTAGATGCATATGTATCAGCTCTTGTTCCATGGTGTTGCTCTGATGCGACTTTGCAATACAACTCATCGCAATCGCATATCACGTGAACACCCAGGCTATCGAAAGTGCTCTGTTATAATCTGTCGATGCGACATGGTAGGTTAAGCTGGGCCATCGATCTGTGTGCTTGATCGACAGTCCTTTTTGACCCCGCTGATAAATATCACAAGATTTATATGGTCACCTCTAATACGCTCCGTCTGTCTTCACTGATTGTGATATGCCGATCGGATCTAGATCGTTGATCGTCTAGGTCTGATGGCTCTAATTCAAAGTTGTTTTTCCCACCGATAAACATGTTTTTCAATGTTTCCTTCATGTTTTTGCCTCTTGATAGTGTAATTCGAATTTTTGAAAAGTTCTTCTCATGCGATAGTTTCGAGTTTTTGAAGACTTAGAGGTTTTTCTAGGATCCATTTGGATCACTCCTTCCCACTTAAAATGCTTTTTGACCACCAAAAATTAGTTTTTAAGCATAAATCAAGTGAGGATACAACTTCCTCACTTATCGAATCTCTATCCAACTTACACTGCTTGGTTTTGAACCTTTGAGTCCAATCCTAAGGTACTCAACATCCCCTCTACGTCTAGTTCTCACCTTCCTGTCCAAAAATATATTTTCCTACAACTCATTGAGATATTCGGGCAACAGATCATCAATAGAAGGCAACTAACTTTTCTCTTCAGGATCTTCAATCAATGAAGGTTCAAATAGTCTCAAGTTCTTTGCATTTACTATTGAATAGATTTGCATATAAGCTGGAAAATCAAGGTGAAAAGCATTCTCACCAATTTTCTCAAGTATCTTGAAATTCCCATACCTTATTGGCTTCAGCTTCTTACCTTCACCTTGCATTATGTCTTTGCTGATATACAACCAGACTTGATCACCAACTTGGAAGCTATTCTCAACTCGATGCTTATCATGCCTTGCCCTATACTTGGCTTGGCTCTTTTGCAGTTGTTCCTACACTGTCTGGTGAATTTCTTGGATGTGTTCAATGAACTTGGTTGCTTTGTCCACATCACTATGTCCATCAACTACTATGTCTTTACAAAAGACAAAATCCAAGGGAGACTTTGGTGTAAAACAAAAAAAAGGTCTCAAAAGGAGATCTTTGTGTAGAAGAATGTTTAGCATGATTGTAAGCATGTTGCACATAACACAAATGTTCATCCCAATGCTTGGGATGTTTTCTACAATATCCCATGAGAAACTGGATCACTGTCCTGTTGACCACCTCTATTTAGCCATCTATTTGTGGATGAAAGGTTGTGCTCTTCTTCAGTTTGCTGTCCATCAATTCCCATAGACTTGACCAAAATTTCCCAAGAAATCAGGAATCTTGATCAAATACAATGGAAGTGGGTAATCGAAAATGAACCCATACATGGTGAAAGATCAATTTTGTTGTTTTTCAACTGTAATTTTCTTGTTACAAGGTATTAAAATACCCATTTTGCTGAACCTGTCCACAGTAACATATAAATAATCATGACCTTTTCTAGATTTTGGCAATCCCCCAACAAAGTCTATGTAAACACTTTCCCAAGGACGAGAAGGGACTAGAAGTGGAGTGTACAAGCCTAATTTTCTATTGTTCGGCTTACTTTTAGCACACATGGTACACCCTTCAATATATTTAGAAACTGTCTCATCCATTCTTGGCCGATAGCAAAATCTTTGCAGCTATGCAACTATTTTACTTACACCAAAATGACATGATATTAGAGAACTGTTTGCTTCTTGGATTATATTAACTCTTTTAGTTTGAGGAATGCATAAATATCCCAAACGATACAAGAGTTGGTCCTTAACATGATAATCCAATTCTTCTACTTGTTTGCCATGACTTCAAGTTGCATATACATCTTTAAAATCTACATCTTGAGCATATTGTTCGATGTAACTTTCATGCAAAACTGAATTATGCTTAAGTATAGTAGATGCATTTATGATTGATCTGGATAACATATCTGCAAATTTATTGTGTATGCCTTTCTTATATGTGATCACTAGATGGAACTGCTATAGAAAACCCATCCACCTATAGTGTCCTGATTCTTGTAGCTTAGTTTGTGAGTGTAAATATTGAAGCGGTTAATGATTAGTATGTATAACTGTTTCTTTTCCAATTAGGTAATGTTTCCACATTTTCACACTCTATACTAATGCATATAATTCTTTATCATATGTGGGATAATTAAGTACTGTAGAATTAAATGTGTCAGAATGATGTCATATGGGTTTACCATGTTGCATCAACACTGCTCCCATGGCATAGCCACTGGCATTTATTTCAATCTCAACTGGTCTTTGAAGATCTGGCAATTCTAGTACTGATGTTGTACTAATTGTTTCTTTAAAGGTGTCGAAGACTTTCTATTTTTTGCCTCCCCACTGAAACACCTTGTTTAATCTTGTCAAAGCATGTAAGGGAGCTGCAATCAAGGAAAATTTAGCAATACACTTTCTCCAATATTGTGCTACTCCTAGGAAGCTTCTAAATTTTGTAGCAGATTTGGGTTTAGGATAGTTTATAGTGACTTCAACCTTAGAGGGATCTATCTTCAATTCACCACCCCCTACTATATGACCCGAATAATTTAAATATGTTTTGCCAAATTGACATTTCGTTAAGCTAACATAGAGATTTTCTTTTTCAAAACATCTAGAGTTTGCTTTACATGCTTCAATAAAAGTTCGGAGTACATCATTCATAACTCCCATCAAAGTGGCAGGAGCATTTGTTAAGCAAAGGCATAAGTAGACACTCATATAGCCCTTGCTTTGTTTTGAAAGCAATCTTCCATGCATCTTGTTCTGTAACTCTAACTCGCTGGTAGCCACTACACAAGTCTAAATTTGAAAAGTAAACATCTTATTTTAGTTGATCCAATAGATCATCAATGCAAGGAAGGGGATAAAAATTCTTGATTGTTATTTTATTTAGTGCTTTGTAATCAATGCGCATCCTCTAAGAACCATCTTTCTTTCTCACCAACATGATCGAAGATCCGCATGGTGATGTGATTGGTCTTATGAACCATTTCTTGAGCAAATCTTGTACCTAATTCTTGATCTCTGCTTTCTCTAAACTGGATAACATGTACATTCCGATGTTAGGCAATGGAGCATCTTGCTACAAATGAATATCATGTAAAATTTCCCTTTTGGGTGGCAAACCTTTAGGTTCTTGTAATAGGATATCATATTCTGAAACAATATTTTCTAAATCAGCTTTCTGTTTAGCATCACAACCTTCAAATATATTGGTTTTATCATGGTTATTTTCCTTTACAACCGTCAATAAAAATTTCTTGCATGAATTTACAATTCTTTTCATCTACCCTAAGTTTATGAGAGTGTAATTATTTTTGAGTTTGTGAGTTATTAGAATATATTCTATTCCATCTTTTGTGAGTTGATACTTATTTTCGGCTCTATAGAAAATGGATTTTCTATCATACAAGTAGGGACTTCCTAAAACAATTCCACATATATCCAAGGGAACGATATCTAACTCAACCTCATCTACAAATGCTGACCCAAAAGAAAACCTAAGTTGACATGGTCTAATTACTTGTAGCTTTGTTTTATCACATACCCAACCTAATGGATATGGCTTTTTGTGAGGTGTGGTTAGTAATCCCAACTTCTTTACAATTGCTTCAGAAATCAAGTTTACTTGTGAACCACTTTCAAATAAAGTATTGGTCTTTTGATGCTTGGAAATAACTCTAATATGAAAAAGCTCATGTCTTCTCCTCTTATTTTATTCATTATCAATAGTTTGTGCAGAATTACTAGTAGATGCTTTAGAATTTTTACCTTTTATACCTGTAGCTGTGATTATTGTTTCATCACCTGAGTTTGACACCAAATATTTCTGTATAGCAGCAACAATCTTCTTCTTCTTTCCATCAAACTTCTTGGGTTTTAGCTCCAGATGCAAAGACTAGCAATGTTCATCATCGTGTCCATCCTTCTTTTAGTGAGTACATGAAGGTTTTCCTTTTTGTACAATGTTTGCCTTCCTCTCTTTCCATTTCTACTTCTTCTTTTCCTCGTTCTTGCTTGCAGTGGTTTTTGATGATCCTCCAATCTTTGGGTTCACATTTTTGCCTCCATCCTCTAAATGTGTATCCTGAAAAGATACCTCATCTATGCTAGTGGGGTTAAGCATGAGAATGGTGTGCCTCAAATAGCTATGCAGACCACCTATATACTTCAGAAAATTTTCAGGTGAGTCTAGAGAAATGCCTAGAATTAAAGCTCTTTTCTGAAATTCCTACGTATAGCTTTGTACACTTTGCCCCTTTAATTAGCAAAGAGGTTTCCAACTCATCATGGCTTGCTGCATATAAGCTATTGGATAGAATTGTTGTTTAATGGCATGAACAAATTCACTCCAAGTAGAAATAATTCTACCATGCTTCTTTAGAATAGCTTGTGTCCTGCCTTCCCACCACACTAGGGAAATTCCTCCTAGGTGAAGGTTGGCCAGCTGCATCTTTCTCCTTTCTGAATCGATGTTCTGCACCCTAAAATATACATCAATCTATCTAATCCATTTATATAGCTTTTCTGCATTTAATTCTCCATCATATATTGGCAAATCAAAATTTACATCTAATTTAATCACATAAGTCTTCTTCTTTTTATTTTCAGGGCTAGAAGGAGGTGTTGATGGAGGAGGTTATTCCACTTCCCCTTCACCTTCTAAATGGGAAACTAGAATAGGTTCCTCTACTCCTTTGCCTGTTTGAGATGTTGAAGGGATTTCCCCTCGGCCTTTCTTAAATTCTTGGTACATTTCTTCTACCATGGCTCTCATGATCATGAAACTGTCCATGAGCTGACAGTCTGATTCCAAGGGGATTTCTTCTGTCATTTTCCGCCTAAGATAGACTCTTCCAATTTTTGGTTTAGCCTCAACTAGTTCTCCTTTTCCTAATTTGAGCTTTGACCTAGTTAGTATTCAACAATCCAGCACAAGCTTGTCTAATTTTAGCAACCTAGCGCTCTGATACCATTTGATCTGAAAATGAGATCTTAGATAATTATTAAGGTATTACAAACTCATGTGCCTAGATATGCCTATGTTACTTTATGCAATGGATTGATAAGATTGTGAAATACATAGACAATGAAGCAGTTTAGAGAACATAAGAGACAAACACATATAAATATAGCAAGTTTAATATGGAGTTCACCTAATACTCCTAGGCTACATCTCTTGGGCTAGTCTTCAGTGGTGACCTCTCTATTATGTCTTTAAAAGCATAGTTTTACAATAGTGAGCTCAAATTGAGCCTCACCATCAACTCTCCTTACTGACTCTCTATCTATATTGCTCTCTCTCAGCACTGCCTACCTCTGTTTGTTCTCTCTCTGTGGCTTTAAAGCTAATCCGCTCTGTCTGTTCATTTCTCCTGCTCAAGCTCTCTAGCTTCCTGACCTCTGTACGCTCAAATCACCCTCTGAGCGTTGGCAATCATTGATAAAACTCTTTCAGGGATGGTGGCCACTTGTTATATAATGGAATGAGTCATCATCCCTTTGAAATCCCCAAAAACAACATTCTTTGTTTTCTTAGAGAAATACATTCAAAACTGTGAAACTCTGCGAAATTTTCATTTATCATATTTGAAACATTATGAATCTGCCTTATAACTCCTATCAGAGCTAACTTTATATCGACATTGCCTCTCCACAATTGATCTAGGAGATCCAGATCGAATGGATGTGGTTTATTTTGGGCGGATATTTCGTATGGGGGTTAACTGCCCCTTGAGGGTGGTTTAACATGTGGTAGCCAATGTATGGGCTTGAGTGGAGCCTGACCAAAACCTCTTACCACCTATGACCCTTCCAAAATCCTATCTGTTTTGTGATTTCCCTTTATATTTGAAAATACATTAAAATATGAAAATCCCGCTCATCTCAGTATCTGATATATATATATATTATATATATATATATATAAATATATATATATTATTGTATATGTATAAATGTATAAATGTATATCGTATATGTAATGTTATGTGTATGTGTATATGTATATGTATATGTATATGTTATATGATATGTATATGTATATGTATATGTAATATGTATATGTAATGTACAGTAGACTAACATATACATATCATATTATCATATAAATGCTGTATATGTATATGTATATGTCATATGTATATGTACATGTACATGTACATATCAATACTATCATATACTATATATATATAATATATATATATATCTGCTTTAACAAACCTTTTCAGGTCATGTTCATAGCATTGACATTTTATCCTTTGTATTTCATTTATTTAATGAAAATCACAAATATAAAGGAAAACCCTATTTCTCGGACCTCAAAATATATTGAATACCATTCATAACCCTGTCGGGTCTGGATGCATATGTATCATCCCCCGTCCCATGGTGTTGCTCTGATGCGACTCATCACAATCACATATCGCATGAGCACTCGGGACGTTCAAAGTGCTCCAGTATAATCTGCTAATGCGATATGGTGGGTTAACCTAGGCTGTCAATCTGCATGCTTGATTGACAGTCCTTATTGATGCTGTTGATCGCTATCGAAGCATTTATATGGTCACCTATAATACACTCCATTTGCCTTCACCGATTGGGATATGCTGATCCGATCTAGACCATTGACTGGCCAGATTCGACGGCTCCGATTCAAATTTTCTTTGACCGCCAATAAGCCTATTTTTCAATGTTTCCTTCATGTCTTTCCCTCCCAATAGTGTAATCCAAATTTTTGAAAAGTTCTTCTCATGCGATAGTTTCGAGTGTTTGAAGACTTAGAGGTTTTTCTAGGATCCACGAACAAAAAAGAGAATAGAAGAATCTCTCATGATTATATCCAAATAGGTTTGAGGTCACTTGTATTTATAACCTTCTAAGGCTGTCCAATTTTCTTTAGGGATGACCTGATCAAATATGCACATGTGCGCTAATAATTAAAAAATGCACTTTCCCTTGGCCAAATTTGATGACATTTAGGTTGGTTTTGGTCCTCTTGAAAAGAGAAATTTAATGCCACCATCAGCTCTATCAAATGCATTTTCCAAAGTGGAATTCAACCATAGATGCCAAACTTAACACTCCCTCTCAACTAGGGGTAATTTTTCCTGCACCATCTCATGTGAATCTTGTCATCAAATCCTATCCAATCTCAAGAATCTCATAATCACATATCATCACTATCAATTTCAATTCATCTCTTGTTTATTCTTCCGGATCTCTTGATTATTCCTTCTCATATGCTAAAAATTCTCGAATCTAAAAGAAGAATAATTTCAAATTGGTGTGAAGCCTTAGCTACCAAACTCTATTAATTCGAGAGCCACTGCTACCACTCAAAACCACTGCCAACAATGACCCCAATGCTACCACCTTAGAAACACTAGAGGGTAGCCAAATATATGATTTGAATCAAGATCATAGAGAACATATCAAAATCACATCGGGGAGAACATCTCAACCTAAAATCTCATGGGGGAGCTAAACATATACAATCCCATATTGAGAAATAGATGATATAGGGATGCACATCCCAACCCATCCTATTTCCTACAGATGTTCCTAGCAATGACCCTCAAGATTCACGTGGTGCGAGACTTGCATCATAATTTGATCTTTGGCTAGATACCCAACTTACCAAAAGGTAATGGTAAAATTCTTGAACCCTCCTCAGCTCACAAGCCATGCGTGGAGGGATGATAAAATAAAATATTATATGAGAACAAAAATATTCATATCATAGAAAGGATACCATAGTCATTCTCCCTCTCATGGGGCTAGTAACCAAAAAGCCTAATGTTGTATTCTGCAGCGACATCATCTTAATATATGAAGGCATCTCATTTCCATGTATATACGTGATTATTCATGAATAAATTCCCTTTATTTTTCATTGCAATGCTTCCATGCCATATCCACAACATGTTTAAATGACTTTAGAGATTCTTCGTCGTGCCCCCGAGCTAGCCATGTTAGCAACATCATACTTAACCTCAATCATGCTTAAAGCTATGGACCTCTCATCTAAAAACATCAGGGTAGCTATCTCATACTATGGAATCACCCAAATGTACAAATCAATAATGATCCCAAACCACATGAATACATACATGCCATCAGATATTGTATAATGAATATATCAGATCAAAAATTGACCGTCTCATGCAAATATACTGAAGGGTGCTCGATGGAAACTCAATGTGTATGAATCATCTCAATCATGAAATTACTCAGATTCTATGCACAACATATATATATATAGATATGTATATCTATATATATAGGGGCATCCACATAAAGCTTCAACCAACTCTCAGTTTCCAATTCAAATTCACCAATATCTTTTCACAAGTTATTGAAATTCAGTGAGAGTGTCCAAGGATTTATATTTTCACTTTCCAGTAACTCTTCAATAGCTTCACAATATAGAATTTTATTTTCTAAACTTTAGAAACTGATTCATCATGTCATGACTTATTATTATGAGCTTCAAAAGCCAATTCCTTCTTATTTTTATGATGAGGGGCTCATTACCTATAAAGAGTGCACCATCAATGTATAAAAACTAAAATAAAAATTATACCTTGTACCACTTCTGAAGTATAGGTTTGGATCAATAGATCATCCTAGCTTCTAGAGATAACTATTTGAATGGGGACATATCAAGATCGAGAAGCTTGCTTCATACAATGTTTTCTACAAACATAACACTTTACCAAAACAATATGTTCAACCTTACGTAAATCAATATTGTGCAATAAAATCGACTAAGTCAACTTATCAAACCTTTAGATGTGATATCAAAACTGACATTGAACTCCTTAATATCACTGTAACAAATTCTTTAGACTAGGTGACAGGTAGAGCTCTTGCCCAAATACCAAGTTATGACTTTACCTATTGTTATGCCAACAAAATTTCATTTACAAAGAAATATCAAATCAACCTTCATCAATTCATCCTCATGCTCATAATATAAATCATTTCTATCACTAGATGAAACTTCATACACTAAGGATAAGTCATGCATGTTCCATCCATTTATTATCACATTACTTCATACTAAATCATAATTGTTTATACTTAAACCAATGTGTCAAATCTATTGACGTGGAAACAAAATATCTATTGAGTACCAATGTAAGTAACTAAAAATCAGTTTTCCCATAAAGCATGTTATCAAGGTAAATTATGAGCCATCAATTCAAATCATTTGTCATCAAGTCTGTAGGGCGATTTAATTGTATGCTAAATACCTATCATTTAATTTGTCAGACCAGGGGTTTCATAAACTTAGAAGAAAACCAAAATATATGGGACTTTGGATGAAACTATTGTACAAATTTTGTTTAGAATGGAAATTCATATTACAATTATAGCTAAAGAAAACTACAAAAGAAATCACCTGCAAGAAAACTGAATTAAATTCTAGGAAAGGAAGCTAAATTCTAAACGTGGAATTTATGAACGCTATGGCCTTTCTAAAATATTTAAAAACAAACTAATATATGAAAAACTATAAGAATAAAACTATGATAATTTAGAAAGAAGAAAATAACAACTAGTGAGAAAGCAGTAAATAACAACTAGTGATTTAGTTGTCAAGCAAGAAAACTAGGCTAACTAGTAAGTGCAGTTTAATGACAATCACATAAAATCTAGGAAATAAAATCATACTTGTGGAAAGTAAATCATACTTGCAGAAAAGAAATAAAAAAAATCAAATTATGTTACAATTTAATGTACACTTCCATTTCTCAACGAGCACACATGAACAACTATCACACCTTAAGAATCAAACAACACTCATAACTCGTAATTTTGGAGAAAATGATATTATTCATGTCGAATGAACAATCATTGATATCATGCTAATGAATAATTGATAACTATTGGCTTCCTTTGAAGGATGCACCTCTTATTTATACATTAGTTAGGGTTATATGCTCAGTAAATGTGGATCCCTTAAATATCTAATAGATCCATACTTGTCTCAACTTATCCTAAATATTAGATACACATTCTATGACTCATAAATACCTACATAATCTTTCTCCTTTGGATATGGTCCACCTCTTGAGTTGAAATTATAATTTGTGCTTGGGAGGTCAAGTAAGACCCTTCTAGAAGGTCAAGTAAGACCCTTCTAGAACCTACAAATAAGCCTACACGTGTCACAAAACTCATAACATATATATATGTATATGAAGCTATGTTAGTTTCCTAGTTTTTAATCATTAATTCACTTATAATGCTTAAAGTAAATAACTTTGGAAAATAATGATTCTTACCCAAATTTTTGTGAAGATGATTACTTGATGTAGGGTTTTATGGCTATATAGTAATGATATGAAGGCTAAATGGAGATGAAATGATGGAAATATGGCTGAAAATGGAAGACAACTTTGACACTCAACATACCCCCCAAATAAAGTCGTTTCATGTCCTCATGCAACTATTGCATTGATTCATTTATCCATAAGTTAATTGTTTTAAAATTCTTTGCTTTTTTATGTGCTTTGACTTGAATGGATTCTCGTCAAACTTTGTGTTATCATATTCTATTTTGAAAAGTGTAATATATTTGATTGGAACATATAGTTTTTA